>JACEFZ010015185.1:0-49333 GCA_014155875.1 Cepaea nemoralis
CAAGAGATAAAAAATAGAGGGAGATGAGGGCGCAAGAGTGAATAATACTGGGGGAGAGGGGGAGCGCAAGAATGAAAAATAATGAGGGGAGATGGGGGCGCAAGAGATGAATAAACGAGGGGGGAAGGGGGAGTGCAAAGATGAATAATACTGAGGGGAGATGGGGAGCGCAAGAGTTAATAATACTGAGGGAGATGGAGGAGCGCAAGAGATGAATAAAACTGAGGGGAGATGGAGGACGCAGAGATAATAATTTAGGGGAATAGGAGCAGCAAGAGATGAATTAAAAGGGGGAGATGGAGGAGGCAGAGATGAAAAATACGGGGGAGATGGAGGGGCGCAAAGTAATAATACTGAGGGAGATGGAGAAGGCCCAAAAGATGAATATACTGAGGGGGATGGAGGAGGGAAGAGTGAATAATCGAGGGGAGATGGGGGGCAGCAAAGATGAATAATACTGAGGGAATGGAGGAGCTGCAAGAGTGAATAATACTGAGGGGAGATGGAGGAGCGCAAAAGAGAATAATATGAGGGGGGATGGAGGAGCTGCAAGAGATGAATAATATGAGGGGGAAAGGAGGAGCTGCAAAGTAATAATACTGAGGGGGGATGGAGGAGCTGCAAGAGTAAATATCTAGGGGAGATGGAGGAGCGCAAGAAAAAAATACTAGGGGAATGGAGGAGCGCAAAAGATGAATAAAATGAGGGGAGATGGAGGAGCAGCAAGAGATGAATAATACTGAGGGGAGATGGAGGAGCAGCAGAGATGAATAATACTGAGGGGAGATGGAGGAGCAGCAAGAGATGAATAATACTGAGGGGAGATGGAGGAGCAGCAAGAGATGAATAATACTGAGGGAGATGGAGGAGCAGCAAGAGATGAATAATACTGAGGGGAGATGGAGGAGCAGCAAGAGATGCAATAATACTGAGGGGAGATGGAGGAAGCAGCAGAGATGAATAATACTGAGGGGAGATGGAGGAGCAGCAAGAGATGAATAATACTGAGGGGAGAGTTTGAGGATGATGCAGAGATGAAGAAGACTTGAGGGGGAGAAGTTGGCTAGGAGCAGCAAGGGATGAATAATACTGCAGGGGAGATGGAGGTAGCAGCAAGAGATGAATAATACTGAGGGGGAGATGGAGGAGCAGCAAGAGATGAATACATACTGAGGTGGAGATGGAGGAGCTGCAAGAAGATGAATAATAATGAGGGGAGATGGAGGAGACTGCAAGAGATGAATAATACTGAGGTGAGAGATGGAGGAGCCTGCAAGAGTTAATTAATACTGAGGGGAGATGGAGGAGCTGCAAGAGGCAAATACTACTTAAGGGGAGATGGAGGAGCAGCAAGAAATGAATAATACTGAGAGGACATGGGGAGCTGCAAGAGATGAATAATACTGAGGGGAGATGGAGGAGCTGCAAGAGATGAATAATACTGAGGGGAAGATTGAGGAGATGCAAGAGATGATAATACTGAGGTGAGATGGAGGAGCAGCAGAGAGGAATAATACTGAGGGGAGATGGAGGAGCAGCAAGAGATGAATAATACTGAGGGGAGATGGAGGAGCTGCAAGAGATGAATAATACTGAGGTGAGATGGAGTAGGCAGCAAGAGATGAATAATACTGAGGGTGAGATGGAGGAGCTAGCAAGAGATGAATAATAGTATGAGTGAGATGGTGTAGCTGCAAGAGATGAATAATACTGAGGGGAGATGGAGGAGCAGCAAGAGTATGAATAATACTGAGGGGAGATGGAGAAGCTGCAAGAGATGAATAATAGTATGAGGTAGATGGTAGGAGCTAGCAAGAGATGAATAATACTGATGGGAGATGGAGGAGCTGCAAGAGTGAATAATACTGAGTGGAGATGGAGGAGCATGCAAGAGATGAATAATACTTGAGGGGAGATGGAGGAGCTGCAAGAGATGAATAATACTGAGGGGAGATGGAGGGAGCTAGCAAGAGATTGAATAATACTGAGGGAGACATGGAGGAGCTGCAAGAGATGAATAATAATGAGAGGGAGATTGGAGGAGCATGCAAGAGATTAAATAATACTGAGGGGAGATGGAGGAGCTGCAAGAGTTAAATAATACTGAGGGGAGATGGAAGGAGCTGCAAGAGATGAATAAGTACTGAGGGAGATGGAGGAGCTGCAAGAGATGAATAATACTGAGGGGAGATGGAGGAGCTGCAAGAGTTGAATAATACTGAGGGGAGATGGAGGAAGCTGCAAGAGATGAATAATACTGAGGGGAGATGGATGGAGCATGCAAGAGATGAATAATACTGAGGGGAGATGAGGAGCTGCAAGAGATGAATAATACTGAGGGGAGATGGAGGAGCAGCAAGAGATGAATAATACTGAGGGGAGATGGAGGAGCTGCAAGAGATGAATAATACTGAGGGGAGATGGAGGAGCAGCAAGAGATGAATAATACTGAGGGGAGATGGAGGAGCTGCAAGAGATGAATAATACTGAGGGGAGATGGAGGAGCAGCAAGAGATGAATAATACTGAGGGGAGATGGAGGAGCTGCAAGAGTTGAATAATACTGAGGGGAGATGGAGGAGCTGCAAGAGTTGAATAATACTGAGGGGAGATGGAGGAGCAGCAAGAGATGAATAATACTGAGGGAGATGGAGGAGCAGCAAGAGTATGAATAATACTGAGGGGAGATGGAGGAGCTGCAAGAGATGAATAATACTGAGGGGAGATGGAGGAGCTGCAAGAGATGAATAATACTGAGGGGAGATGGAGGAGCTGCAAGGATGAATAATACTGAGGGGAGATGGAGGAGCTGCAAGAGATGAATAATAATGAGGGGAGGATGGAGGAGCTGCAAGAGATGAATAATCTGAGGGGAGGATGGAGGAGCTGCAAGAGATGGAATAATACTGAGGGAGATGGAGGAGCTGCAAAAATAATAATACTGAGGGAGATGGAGCGCAAGAGTAATAAAATAGGGAGATGGAGGAGCACAAGAGAGAATAATACTGAGGGGGGATGGAGGAGCAGCAAGAGATGAATAATACTGGGGAAGGGGGGCAGCAAAGGTGAAAATATAGGGGGGGGAGGGGGCAAAAGAGAAAAATATATGAGGGAGGGAGAAGAGAGAAAATATATGGGGGGGGAGTGAAGAGGAAAATATAAGAGGGGAGTGAAGAGATGAAAATATAGGGGGAGGAGGAGGCGGAAGAATAATAAGGGGGGGAGGGGGAAAAGGGGAAAATATAACTGGGGGAGTTAAGAGAGAAAAATGAAAATGGGGAGTGAAGAGAGCAGAGATGAATAATAGAGGGGAGATGGAGGACAGCAAGAGATGAATAATACTGGGGGGAGACTGAAAAGCTGCAAGAGATGAAAATATATGAGGAGATGGTGAGCTGCAAGAGATGAATAATACTGAGGGGAGATGGAGGAGCTGCAAGAGTTAAATAATATGGGGGGAGATGGGGAGCAGCAAGAGATGAATAATACTGGGGGGAGATGGAGGAGCTGCAAGAGATGAATAATACTGAGGGGAGATGGAGGAGCTGCAAGAGATGAATAATAATGAGGGGAGATGGAAGAGCTGCAAGAGATAAATAATCTGGGGGGAGATGGGGGAGTGCAAGAGTTAAATAATACTGAGGGGAGATGGAGGAGCTGCAAGAGTAAAATAATACTAAGGGGAGATGAGGAGCGCAAGAGATGAATAAACTGGGGGGAGATGGAGGAGCAAAAGAGATGAATATACTGAGGGGACATGGAGGAGCTGAAATGTGAAAATACTGGGGGGATTAACAGTGAGGGAATTAGGTTAGGAGTAAAGAGTTAAGGAATGCTGCGCATTCCTTGACTAGGGGAAAACCATAGTGAACGTGTGTGCACGAATGAAGAAGTGTATCTAGGAAACACAACACGTTACTTGGGGGCCAGCGAGAAGGGATGTCAACACCAAGCAGGGAGTCTCCATCATGTGGGCTGAATAGAACGATTCGGCTAATAAAGTATGTTTCTAACAACGCGAAGACTTGTGTCCTGTACGATCACGTGCCTAACCTGTAATGTCACACTATTATAACAGGTTGATTTGGTGCCGTGAATTTATGAAACATGGGAGGTCGCGGAGAGAAAGATTACCGCCAAAGATGGTTATGTCTGGGGTGTCTGGAGAAGTAAATATTGAGAAACGCAACAGATGAAAGCCGACTGTTGGTAGCTGTTCTGGGTTTTCACTGGATTCCTGGTTAAGAAGGAGATCCATTTTCAAGGACAGCGCTAAAAAAAAGGTTTGATTGATAAACTTATTTTTTTTGAAAGACTGATGTTATTACATAATTATGAAATTAACTGGAGAACTGACCAACGCAAATGCTATATTGAGATCAAGTAATGCCGTTCTGCATCAAAAATCAGTACAAATTATGAGTTTTAACCTGTGGGACTGGTTGAAGGTGAACTCAAGGTTATGGTGCAAATTCCATAATTATGAAATCAAGATCTGCAATACTCTCTACAGTCACTTCAATTAAAGGAAGGCATAATGAAAACTTGTCTCAACTCGGGGTTTGGATAAAGTAATTTAAACTGACCATGGCGAGAGTCCCACATGAAAATAAGAGACTGGATAGCGTCAGCTTTAAGTCCAATTGTTGTTGAACTGGATTACGTTTGCGCTGAATATATATATGAAAATCACAGATTGCTGTTGGAAAGTGAGTTTTTTTGCTGAAGTCGTGAGCAGTTGTCGCTTGCGTGAAGGTGACCTTACTTGAAAGGGAATCTACAGTAATCGAGCAAGTAATCAAACAGTCTTGTTGCGAGCCCTGATATCGAGCATAATCAACGTCAGGAAATAATTGGAAAGAATTATTAAGGAAAGAAATCCAGAGGCTCTTCGTTGTTCTGCTCATTTCAACGAGCTTGATTAGAGTCCTTTTTTATGTGGTGTAGGTAATTCAAAATCAGGAGGTCATTTAATTCTTTGTCAGAATTCAGGATTGAAATAGGAATATTTCTTCGTCAGGATCTTCGATTGGAGGCTTTAGTTAAGATAATTAGATAATATTAGAGTAATTAACAGATTATGTATTGTTGCGGGTTTTTGAAATTAATATTGTTTGAAATATTTGTATATTGCTTGATAATTATAAATTTTAGGATGGAACCCCAAAGATTTTCACAGGAAATGACTGGAGTTGGGGGGGCAATAGCAAGGTTGGATGCGGTGTTAAGACAACAAAATATAAGCCCTGATGTTGAAGAGGTTTAGTGGTCAGGCAAACCAGTTTAAAAAATGGGTCATTTCTATTGAAAACATGCGTATTTAATAAACGCTACAGATGATAGAAAAAAAGAATTTGGCATACAGAACAAGTACAAGTCCAGTTTCTGACCACATAAGAAGAAATAAAAGCACGGGGGTAACCTGGGAAAAATTTTAAAGATGATCTCGCAAGAAAATATGCTAAAATTTACTGATCCACAACACGCATTCTCAGTATTGCGACAGACTAGAAAAAACAGACAGAAAGTGTTCAGTATACAGTGACAGGTTAAAAAATTTAGCTGAAGAGTCATTTTTAGGACAGAATGTACGAGCTGAAGAAGTAGAACGGATGTTTGTGGGGTTTTTTGTTGATGGGATTAGGTCAGATGGATTGAAATTTAAATTTTTAAGAGAGAATCCTGCAAGATTGTAAAAGCGGTAGATATCGCTATACAAGGGGAAAAGCTTGAGGAGGAGGTTTGGGTTTAAGGGTAGGACGAGAGTTAGGTAGTAGTTCGGAAGATAGAATTGAAGAACCTAGGGAAAATAGGACAGTATAGACATGGATGGAGAGGAAGACGAGGAAAAATACAGATGGTGCAAAGAAACGAAAATGTATATAATCAAGATAGAAGAGGACAAGTGAGAAATACTGTAAGAAACATGGAAGGTAACACAAATAACTCGAATGTGGTTTGTTGGGGATGTCACCAACGTGGGCACATTTTTCGCTTTTGTGGTAACAGAAGTGGCCCATCGAATACGCAAAATAGTAGAGGTGTTCAGACGGGTATACAGAATAAATTGCAAATGGCAGACCAGCAAATTGGAATTCTGGAAAAATACAGAAAAATTTTAGAAGGTCAGGAAATCGGGGAAAATTGGCATCCCGCTTACTGAATAGGATGGGCAGTAGGGGGGAAGATAGAAAGACCCAAAAAGGGCATCAATATTTTAAAAACCCAAAGGATAGTATAATAGAACATTTAGAAAAAAAAAACAAGCCGAGGTAAACAATTGTCTTTAAAATATGGTAGATCCTAGCTCATGTATAGTACAGATAGGAAAATATAAAGTTAGAACATTAGTTGATTCGGGAGCACAAGTTAGCGTGATTAAAGAAGCATTTTTATATCGAATTTTAAAAAAATTGTAAAATATTTAGAATTCAGGAGAATCTTCATTCGGTAACGGGAAAAAAATTAGAAGTGTTAGGACAAACGATGATAAATTTGAAATTAGGGGGGATAAATGTCAGGCATATGTTCCATGGGGTTTAAAAGATTTAAATAGAAATATGATATTGGGAAGAGATTTTTTATTGAAAAATGGGGTGAGACTTTTATTTGATTTGCATAAATTAAAATTCCAAGATGTTTACGTAGATCTAGAAGAAGATATGCATGTGTCGACACTAGTTAGAGTCAAAACGACCATGAATTTAAAACCACAGTCAGTTAATTTGATACAAGCAAGACTGAAGAGAAACCCGTATTATGTAGCAGGAAACATAGTCAGAATCACGGAATTGCAAAATGAAATAATAGATGAACCAGGTTTAGAAGTTCCGGATGGAATAATAGAATTAGATAAAAGTTTAACATTTCCAGTAATGGTTATTAATAACACAGGTAGAGAAATTAAATTATACAGAGGATGTGTAATAGCCAAGCTAGAACATAACGTTAGTGACATATTGGCAACAGATAGAGTAAATATGGCAGACATAAGTTATTCAGAAACCTCTAATGAAAGAAGTAATAATAGACGCGGATACAGAAGAAAAGGGAACGTTAGAATGGATGAATTGATCCATCCATATAGAAGAAATACAGCACAAATACATTCACTAGACAAAGTAACAAGAGAAAAAGAATTGTTAGCACAATTAAAAACTTCGCCAGAAATAAGGAAGTGTTAGAACAACTTATAAAGCAAAATCAAGATGTGTTGTGCGATAAATGATTTAGAATTGGGTAAGACACAAACAGTTACGATGGAAATAGACACGGGAGATCATCCACCAATTAGTTTAAAACCATACAGAACTCCATTAAGAAATAGAGAAGTCGTAGAAAAGGCAATAGAAGATATGTTGAAAGCAGGCATAATAACAAGATCAAAATCAGAATGGTCATCTCCGGTGGTAATTGTGGCCAAGTCTGATGGTTCGAACAGGTTCTGTTGTGACTACAGGGCGTTAAATAAATTACTAAGAATGTAGCGTACCCACTGCCAGTAATTGATGATATTTTGGGGCTGCTTAATGCTCTACATATTTCACAACGCTGGACGCAAGGGCAGGATTTTGGTGTATTCCGATGTCGGTAGACCGCGCAAAAGAAAGTGCCTTTTGTACTCATATGGGTTCGTACGAATTTTTACGTATGCCATTCGGTCTGAAAAAATGCACCGTCTCACTATAGGTTCTTAATAAATGAAGTACTAGACGGTATGCAAAGTTTTGCCCTAGCATATATTGATGACGTATTGATTTTTACGAAAGGAGATTAGAGAATCATTTAAAACATGTTAGACTAGTATTTGACAGATTAAGAAGGCATGACGTTAAATTAAAGCTTAGTAAGTGCCAGTTTTTAAGACAGAAACAAAATATTTAGGCTATATAATAAATAGGGAAGGTATTAAACCAGACCAGGAAAAGATAAAGGTTATTAAAGAGTTACCTCCTCCCACTAACGTTAAGGAAGTGCGGGCTTTTATAGGAACGTGTGCGTATTATAGGCGGTTTGTACCAGCCTTTTCAAGGATAGCAATACCTATTACGAATTTAACGGGAAAATACGCTAGATTTAAGTGGGATGATGAGTGTCAAAAAAGCGTTTGAACTTTTTAAAAGATAGCTTAACGGTGGTACCATTATTATCACATCCAGACCTGAATAAACAGCTAATACTATACACAGATGCTTCAGACAACGCAATAGGGGGCATGTTTAGTTCAACCATATGAAGGAGAAGAATCTGGAATACAGGGGTTAAAAATGGAAAGACCAATCTATTTCTTGTCTCATAAACTCAGCAAGACTCAAAAGAAATGGCCGATTATTGAGAAAGAAGCATATGCTATACACTACGCTCTTCAAAAATTAAATTACTATTTACATAACGCCAATTTCATTATTAGAACTGACCACATGCCATTAAAGTCGATATTAGAAGCACCAATACAAAATAGGAAAATACAAACGTGGGCATTTAATTTACAAGGGTACAATGCTAAGGTTGAATATGTGTCAGGGAACATAATACGTGCGCCGATCTTTTGTCTAGAATCCCGTACCCACAGTCATCAGGAAACACGGAAGATGAAGTTGAACCAGAGGTAGACGATCGAAACTGGCAAGTAAATATATTAGATTCTGCCATAATAAATAGGGAAGATTTTGAGAGTTTACCATCGGAGCAAGAGTCGGAATCTAGAACAGAAGACCCACATTTAGAACAGTTTGATATGAAAACAGAACAAGAATTAGATCCAAAAGTAGTACAGATAAAAAAGAAATTGAAAGAAACAGGGGAAAATAGTTTTAAAAGAAATTTTGTAGAGTTACAAGAAGACAATCAATTATATTATATCAGTGAAAAGGTGAAGGAGTAAGAAAATATATTCCGAAACATTTAGAACAAGAAGTCTTAAAGGCATACCACGATAATAATGGTCATTTTGGACGAGATAAGTTAGTGAAGGCTATTAGCAGTAAATATTATTGGCCGAATTTATTCAAAAGCGTATATGAATATGTTGAAGCATGTGAAAAGTGTAGGTTAAGAAACATGAAGATAATTAAATGTCCTTTACAAGATACCGATATTCCTCAATTTCCAATGCAGAAAGTAAGTTTGGATATTTCAGGTCCTCATCCAAAAACATTATCGGGAAATGTATACCTACTACATATAGTTGATTCATATAGTCTTTGGCCAGAAGTGTATCCAATTCCAGACAAGAGTGCTGATTCAGTTATAAATATGCTTTTACAAGAATTTATACCAAGGTTTGGGTGTCCACAAATAATACTTACAGACAATGGGAAAGAGTTTGTAAATAAAAAGTTTGAGAAATTGGTAAAAGATTGGAATATAAAACACATTAGGACTTCATATTACAGACCAACTTCTAATGCTAAAAATGAGAGACAACACAGAACACTATACAATATTCTAGCGAAAAATGTAGAAGAACACGATATGGATTGGGATCTTTATTTGGGGGATAGCATTAGCGGCGATACGTACACACGAAAATGAAGGAACAGGTTTCTCACCATTTACTTAGTACATGGAAGAGAACCAATATTGCCAATTGATAATTTATTAAAGCCTAGGAGAAAATATCTGGGGGAAGATTTTCAAGAAACAAGGTTGCAAGAGATGCATAAAGCACATGTACGTTTAAGAAATAATATAATTAAGGCTAGAGAAGACAGAAGAAATACGCAAATAAAAATGCACACTTACAAGAGTTTAACGTAGGTGATAGGGTATATCATAAAAAACATAGAAAAAACTCTAAGTTTGATGCTCATTGGGTCCCGGGATACTATATTTTAGAAAAAAAAGGTCCAGTGTCGTATACTATAAAGAATCAAATTTCAGGGCATGTTGCACGTTCACATGTAGAACACTTAAGGCGGGATAATGAGGAAAGGAATGCAGAGAATAATAATAATTATTATTGTTCCGAAGAAATATTGTCAGGTGGACAGATTGTCAGACAATCGGTATATCCAATACCTATAGAGAAACAAGTAACAACAGCATCTACTACAGCCGAACAAGAAGAAACGGTACCAAAAAACAGTCATGACAGAGGAAAATAACGTGTATGACGATTATATTAGTGAAGAGTCAGTCAGGGAAAATATTGAACCTCCGTTTATGAATACAAGACAGGCAGTAAAAAGAAAGTTAGATAGACAGAAAGAAAAAGAAATTAAGAGGCAAAGGAAACTTAGAGCGAATTCTTCGAGTGAGGAAGAGATGCCACTATTTGAAAATTTGTTGAGACGGCAAGACAGGAAAATTAGATTGGATTTAGAAAGGAAGAGATTAGCGGTTGCTAGTAATGGATATACAGATGGGGAACAAGAGATGGATGAAAAGTCAGAAACTGATGAAGAAGCTGATATGAAAGAAGATAGCTCTCCTCGAGAGGATAGCGACATTGATGTAGATATTGCAATTATAGAAAACAATTTGAGGTTATTAAAGAAATGGAGAAGAGATAGATGAATAGAGTGATACAAGGTTCTGCAGATGGCGGATAGAAGAAGAAGTTGGACACGTCGGAAAAATTATTATTGGGTACTCAGAATGTGGTCTGGAAATTTTTAATGTATGTGTACATTGATTAATGTGTGGGGATTGAAATGGTTTGCTCAATTGTTGGGACTTCAATTGTGTTTTATGAAATGTGAAAAATAAGTTATCTTAGATGGTTATTTTTACGATGTTTTGGTTTGATTGAGTTACCCTAAGTGTGTTTAAAATGATTATTACTTTGAAGTTCAGTTAGAAGATGAATTAAAGTAGTGGTTAGTGAAGTGACTCTATATGTAGTAATGGAGGGGTATGTTGTTATTACATGTGGGGTATGCAATGTATATACAAGGTTTATAATAGGAGCTGGGTTGAACAGCGTTTAATGGGAGAATATGGGGGGGAAATGCCAGGTTGAGTTTTGGCATTTAAATAACTGCATATTGGAAGAAGAAGACTGTACTTAACAGTATAATAATAGTTAGGAAGTTTTTTTTTGTTGTTGAAGGAATGGTAAACGGGAAATTGATGAGCTGAATAATACAAAGGCTAGCAGTTTTGGATTAACATATTTTTTTGATAATAACAATTATTATTGACGGAAACTGAAGATAAATTTTGAAACTTTATTTTTTGATAAAGTTTTGAGAATGTATGGGAAGAGAAAGGTGATTACTTCTTACTTTCTTACTTTTTCCTTACTTTTATTATTTTCAGGTGCGCACCTACCCAAATCTAATATAGCTATTTTTTTCTGTCTATCCTAGAATACTGAGAGTGTGAGAATGTGAATAAGGGGGAAATAAAGGATAAGGGGAATATCTTCAGTTTTGTCAATCATAATTTAGAGGGACATTTTAAAGTTAAAAGCGGTTTGCTTATGGAGACTTTTGTATTGTGGGGAATTTTATGGAGAGTTTTGTAGAAAGTTTTCTAGAGAACTTTATAACGAGTTTTGTAGAGAGTTTCGATATTATTGTCTCTGGTTAGCAATTGGCTATGAGGAGATAGGAGAATTGAGTTAGGAAATATATGGAATTGTTGTTATTGTAGAATAGAGATGTAAAGTTAACTAATTAAAAGTTGGGGTTGAGATTTTTTCAAGGAAAAATTCTCTTTGAAGAAGGGGAGGCATTGTAACAGTGAGGGAATTAGGTTAGGAGTAAAGAGTTAAGGAATGCTGCGCATTCCTTGACTAGGGGGAAAACCATAGTGAACGTGTGTGCACGAATGAAGAAGTGTATCTAGGAAAACACACACGTTACTTGGGGGCCAGCGAGAAGGGATGTCAACACCAAGCAGGGAGTCTCCATCATGTGGGCTGAATAGAACGATTCGGCTAATAAAGTATGTTTCTAACAACGCGAAGACTTGTGTCCTGTACGATCACGTGCCTAACCTGTAATGTCACACTATTATAGGGACATGGAGGAGCTGCAAGTGATGAATAATACTGAGGGGAGATGGAGGAGCTGCAAGAGATGAATAATACTGTGGGGAGAAGGAGGAGCTGCAAGAGATGAATAATAATGAGGGGAGATGGAGGAGCTGCAAGAGATGAATAATACTGAGGGGAGATGGAGGAGCTGCAAGAGTTGAATAATACTGAGGGGAGATGGAGGAGCAGCAAGAGATTAATAATACTGAGGGGAGATAGAGGAGCAGCAAGAGATGAATAATACTGAGGGGAGATGGAGGAGCAGCAAGAGATGAATAATACTGAGGGGAGATGGAGGAGCTGCAAGAGTTGAATAATACTGAGGGGAGATGGAGGAGCAGCAAGAGATGAATATTACTGAGGGGAGATGGAGGAGATGCAAGAGATGAATAATACTGAGGGAGATGGAGGAGCTGCAAGTGATGAATAATACTGAGGGGACATGGAGGAGCTGCAAGTGATGAATAATACTGAGGGGAGATGGAGGAGCTGCAAGAGATGAATAATACTGAGGGGAGATGGAGGAGATGCAAGAGATGAATAATACTGAGGCGAGATGGAGGAGCTGCAAGAGATGAATAATACTGAGGGGAGATGGAGGAGCTGCAAGAGTTGAATAATACTGAGGGGAGATGGAGGAGCTGCAAGAGATGAATAATACTGAGGGGAGATGGAGGAGCTGCAAGAGATGAATAATACTGAGGGGAGATGGAGGAGCAGCAAGAGATGAATAATACTGAGGGGAGATGGAGGAGCAGCAAGAGATGAATAATACTGAGGGGAGATGGAGGAGCTGCAAGAGATGAATAATAGTATGAGGAGATGGTGGAGCTGCAAGAGATGAATAATACTGAGGGGAGATGGAGGAGCTGCAAGAGTCAAATAATACTAAGGGGAGATGGAGGAGAAGCAAGAGATGAATAATACTGAGGGGAGATGGAGGAGC
Source organism: Cepaea nemoralis (assembly GCA_014155875.1). Classification (NCBI taxonomy): domain Eukaryota; kingdom Metazoa; phylum Mollusca; class Gastropoda; order Stylommatophora; family Helicidae; genus Cepaea; species Cepaea nemoralis. The sequence continues at coordinate 12,929 of JACEFZ010015185.1, forward strand.
AGCAAGAGATGAATAATACTGAGGGGACATGGAGGAGCTGCAAGTGATGAATAATACTGAGGGGACATGGAGGAGCTGCAAGTGATGAATAATACTGAGGGGAGATGGAGGAGCTGCAAGAGATGAATAATACTGTGGGGAGACGGGGGAGCTGCAAGAGATGAATAATAATGAGGGGAGATGGAGGAGCTGCAAGAGATTAATAATACTGAGGGGAGATGGAGGAGCTGCAAGAGTTGAATAATACTGAGGGGAGATGGAGGAGCAGCAAGAGATTAATAATACTGAGGGGAGATAGAGGAGCAGCAAGAGATGAATAATACTGAGGGGAGATGGAGGAGCAGCAAGAGATGAATAATACTGAGGGGAGATGGAGGAGCTGCAAGAGTTGAATAATACTGAGGGGAGATGGAGGAGCAGCAAGAGATGAATATTACTGAGGGGAGATGGAGGAGATGCAAGAGATGAATAATACTGAGGGAGATGGAGGAGCTGCAAGTGATGAATAATACTGAGGGAGCATGGAGGAGCTGCAAGATGATGAATAATACTGAGGGGAGATGGAGGAGCTGCAAGAGATGAATAATACTGAGGGGAGATGGAGGAGATGCAAGAGATGAATAATACTGAGGCGAGATGGAGGAGCTGCAAGAGATGAATAATACTGAGGGGAGATGGAGGAGCTGCAAGAGATGAATAATACTGAGGGGAGATGGAGGAGCTGCAAGAGATGAATAATACTGAGGGGAGATGGAGGAGCTGCAAGAGATGAATAATACTGAGGGGAGATGGAGGAGCAGCAAGAGATGAATAATACTGAGGGGAGATGGGGGAGCAGCAAGAGATGAATAATACTGAGGGGAGATGGAGAAGCTGCAAGAGATGAATAATAGTATGAGGAGATGGTGGAGCTGCAAGAGATGAATAATACTGAGGGGAGATGGAGGAGCTGCAAGAGTTGAATAATACTGAGGGGAGATGGAGGAGCAGCAAGAGATGAATAAAACTGAGGGGAGATGGAGGAGCTGCAAGAGATGATAATACTGAGGGAGATGGAGGAGGCAGCAAGAGTATGAATAATACTGAGGGGAGAAGGAGGAGCTGCAAGAGATGAATAATAATGAGGGGAGATGGAGGAGCTGCAAGAGATGAATAATACTGAGGGGAGATGGAGGAGCTGCAAGAGTTAAATAATACTGAGGGGAGATGGAGGAGCTGCAAGAGTCAAATAATACTAAGGGGAGATGGAGGAGCAGCAAGAGATGAATAATACTGAGGGGAGATGGAGGAGCAGCAAGAGATGAATAATACTGAGGGGACATGGAGGAGCTGCAAGTGATGAATAATACTGAGGGGACATGGAGGAGCTGCAAGAGATGAATAATACTGAGGGGAGATGGAGGAGCTGCAAGAGTTGAATAATACTGAGGGGAGATGGAGGAGCTGCAAGAGATGAATAATACTGAGGGGAGATGGAGGAGCAGCAAGAGATGAATAATACTGAGGGGAGATGGAGGAGCAGCAAGAGATGAATAATACTGAGGGGAGATGGAGGAGCTGCAAGAGATTGAATAATACTGAGGGGAGATGGAGGAGCTGCAAGAGATGAATAATACTGAGGGGAGATGGAGGAGCTGCAAGAGTTGAATAATACTGAGGGGAGATGGAGGAGCTGCAAGAGATGAATAATACTGAGGGGAGATGGAGGAGCTGCAAGAGATGAATAATACTGAGGGGAGATGGAGGAGCTGCAAGAGTTGAATAATACTGAGGGGAGATGGAGGAGCTGCAAGAGATGAATAATACTGAGGGGAGATGGAGGAGCTGCAAGAGATGAATAATACTGAGGGGAGATGGAGGAGCTGCAAGAGATGAATAATACTGAGGGGAGATGGAGGAGCTGCAAGAGATGAATAATACTGAGGGGAGATGGAGGAGCTGCAAGAGTTGAATAATACTGAGGGGAGATGGAGGAGCTGCAAGAGATGAATAATACTGAGGGGAGATGGAGGAGCTGCAAGAGATGAATAATACTGAGGGGAGATGGAGGAGCTGCAAGAGATGAATAATACTGAGGGGAGATGGAGGAGCATGCAAGAGATGAATAATACTGAGGGGAGATGGAGGAGCTGCAAGAGATGAATAATACTGAGGGAGATGGAGGAGCTGCAAGAGATGAATAATACTGAGGGGAGATGGAGGAGCTGCAAGAGATGAATAATACTGAGGGGAGATGGAGGAGCTAGCAAGAGATGAATAATACTGAGGGGAGATGGAGGAGCTAGCAAGAGATGAATAATACTGAGGGGAGATGGAGGAGCTGCAAGTGATGAATAATACTGAGGGGAGATGGAGGAGCTGCAAGAGATGAATAATACTGAGGGGAGATGGAGGAGCTGCAAGAGATGAATAATACTATGGGGAGATGGAGGAGCTGCAAGAGATGAATAATACTGAGGGGAGATGGAGGAGCTGCAAGAGATGAATAATACTGAGGGGAGATGGAGGAGCTGCAAGAGATGAATAATACTGAGGGGAGATGGAGGAGCTGCAAGAGATGAATAATACTGAGGGGAGATGGAGGAGCTGCAAGAGATGAATAATACTGAGGGGAGATGGAGGAGCTGCAAGAGATGAATAATACTGAGGGGAGATGGAGGAGCTGCAAGAGATGAATAATACTGAGGGGAGATGGAGGAGCTGCAAGAGATGAATAATACTGAGGGGAGATGGAGGAGCTGCAAGAGATGAATAATACTGAGGGAGATGGAGGAGCTGCAAGAGATGAATAATACTGAGGGGAGATGGAGGAGCTGCAAGAGATGAATAATACTGAGGGGAGATGGAGGAGCTGCAAGAGATGAATAATACTGAGGGGAGATGGAGGAGCTGCAAGAGATGAATAATACTGAGGGGAGATGGAGGAGCTGCAAGAGATGAATAATACTGAGGGGAGATGGAGGAGCTGCAAGAGATGAATAATACTGAGGGAGATGGAGGAGCTGCAAGAGATGAATAATACTGAGGGGAGATGGAGGAGCTGCAAGAGATGAATAATACTGAGGGAGATGGAGGAGCTGCAAGAGATGAATAATACTGAGGGGAGATGGAGGAGCTGCAAGAGATGAATAATACTGAGGGGAGATGGAGGAGCTGCAAGAGATGAATAATACTGAGGGGAGCATGGAGGAGCTGCAAGAGATGAATAATACTGAGGGGAGATGGAGGAGCATGCAAGAGATGAATAATACTGAGGGGAGATGGAGGAGCTGCAAGAGATGAATAATACTGAGGGGAGATGGAGGAGCTAGCAAGAGATTGAATAATACTGAGGGGAGATGGAGGAGCTGCAAGAGATGAATAATACTGAGGGGAGATGGAGGAGCTGCAAGAGATGAATAATACTGAGGGGAGATGGAGGAGCTGCAAGAGATGAATAATACTGAGGGGAGATGGAGGAGCTGCAAGAGATGAATAATACTGAGGGGAGATGGAGGAGCTGCAAGAGATGAATAATACTGAGGGAGATGGAGGAGCTGCAAGAGATGAATAATACTGAGGGGAGATGGAGGAGCAGCAAGAGATGAATAATACTGAGGGGAGATGGAGGAGCTGCAAGAGATGAATAATACTGATGGGAGATGGAGGAGCAGCAAGAGATGAATATTACTGAGGGGAGATGGAGGAGATGCAAGAGATGAATAATACTGAGGGACATGGAGGAGCTGCAAGAGTTGAATAATACTGAGGGGAGATGGAGGAGCTGCAAGAGATGAATAATACTGAGGGGAGATGGAGGAGCTGCAAGAGATGAATAATACTGAGGGGAGATGGAGGAGCTGCAAGAGATGAATAATACTGAGGGGAGATGGAGGAGCTGCAAGAGATGAATAATACTGAGGGGAGATGGAGGAGCTGCAAGAGATGAATAATACTGAGGGGAGATGGAGGAGCTGCAAGAGATGAATAATACTGAGGGGAGATGGAGGAGCTGCAAGAGATGAATAATACTGAGGGGAGATGGAGGAGCTGCAAGAGATGAATAATACTGAGGGGAGATGGAGGAGCTGCAAGAGATGAATAATACTGAGGCGAGATGGAGGAGCTGCAAGAGATGAATAATACTGAGGGGAGATGGAGGAGCTGCAAGAGATTGAATAATACTGAGGGGAGCATGGAGGAGCTGCAAGATGATGAATAATACTGAGGGGAGATGGAGGAGCTGCAAGAGATGAATAATACTGAGGGGAGATGGAGGAGCTGCAAGAGTTGAATAATACTGAGGGGAGATGGAGGAGCATGCAAGAGATGAATAATACTGAGGGGAGATGGAGGAGCTGCAAGAGTTGAATAATACTGAGGGGAGATGGAGGAGCTGCTAGAGAAAGCAAAAGATTGGATAGCTTGGCGTGGTTTGGCTGAGAGCCAATGTCCGAATGGGGGAGAAAGGGCAGAAAATAGATGTGGCTGATTTGTTTTCTGTATTGTCTGGTGATACCTATGTTACTTAATGTATCCTTTTATGGAGAACAAACTTTCATAGATAACAACTGGTAGTAGCGGGGAAATGTGCAAAACGAGTATATTTTGAGGATTGAAATCAGAGGATTGGAGTCAATCCTTCCTCCTTCTCGCAGCTGGGTGGGGCGGGCGAGTAGGGGGAATAAATTGGTCAAAATCTGTCTAAATTAACTCGTATGTATCTATTGGTTGTATATGCTATTTAAAATGAACCGTGTGTGTGTGTGTGTGTGTGTGTGTGTGTGTGTGTGCGTGCGTGTGTGTGTGTTTGTGTGCCTGCGTGTGCATAGGTGTATGTGTATGCGTTTAGGGGCGAAGAAGTGAACCCTCGGTGGCTGGCGGGTGCGGAGTGGGTGAACAGGCTTGCACACGTGTATGTGTTTGCGCGTATACATGTCTTTCTAGCTGGTTGCCTATCTATCTGTATGTCTGGTTGTATGTGTAGTAAGCGTCTGTGTCTCTCTGTGTGTTTGGGCGTATGTCTATCTGCCCATATGATTGGTGTATATGTCGTTGGACGTGTGTGTGACATTGTTGTGACGTCACCTATCTGTTTGTCTGACTATTTATCTGCCTGCTTAAGTGACTGTGTGTGTCTATAAGTAGAGGCCGTCACTCGGTGTTTAAGCGTGGCTAGAAAAGTAACATTTATTACAAAAACATTAGGAATGCACTAACAGCGAACAGTTACACACACGGTTCATGTTCCATAGCGTGACCCGCGCCAGAGATAAAGGTGATTACATGGCCTGTTCGCGGTTAATTAGTTAGCGGTGCAAAACTGCGTCTGTCGTAGTAAGTAGTGTGCTATGCTCATCTCGAGGTATGGTGTCCGCCTCGAGTGCTGGGGGTCCCGGGTTCAAGTCTCGGTGATGACCGGGATTTTTTCACGTGGACTTCTAGTAACAAAATGTCCCCTTGATCTCTGGGTAGTGAGATCGGACACCCGTGTGTATTGTTGCGTACTTAAAAAATCCCTTGACAGTTGGAAATCGAAAAGAGTAGACTAACGGCGCTGCTCGGGAAAAAATTTGAGTAAAAACATCTACCCAAAGTATTTTAGGATCCTCACCGGTGCTACGGAGTTCGTGCAGTGAGCTGAGATTCTCCAGACTCAGGCTTGAGTTATGAGTAGAACGGAGCACTTATGGGTTGCACCCGTTTGCCGTGATGTTGATCCGTCGACTATACTAAACTCACTTGAATATGTCGTCAGAAGCGTCTCTGTACCTCAAATACTTTCTTAATACTTTTCCTAAATGCCCTTATGTGACGTCACAATAATCCTTAAGAAAATGAAGAGTGAACTGTCAAATTTCTCGCCATAGGATACTTATCATCTTGCGGTCTTGTTTAATTTAAAAAATAAAACTTTAATTATTAAAAGTAATAGTATACACGAGTTAATATTTAAAATAGTATTTTTGATGTGTGAAGTGAAAATTGCCGTGCTCCGTGGCGAAGGCGTTACGAACACGGTTCGTAATTCTGCTTACATGTGTTCGAAACAGAGCTTGCAACCGATTTGGCAGCAAACAACATTGCGCTGGGGTTTTAACGTGTTGGCATGGGAGCTGGTTGTTCGATAAGAAATGGCAAACCACTGAACGTAAACTGTGCGAAGACATCAACAACAGCAGTAAATGTTGGCTGTTGACAGCGATGTCATGCAAATAGGATATGCAGTGACAATTAAAGATTGCGGCACAGGTTAGGGGTTAGGCGGCTTACCATCAGCAATTTCGAAGCATATGTGCGAATCCAATCGTCAGAAGCCCTAGGGTTTTTACATTATATATCTATTGAAAAGTGACAGACTGTTTATTATAATAGCGGTTATTATTATCTGTAGTGGATGGGACTTGAAGACTATCATCACGCAATTGTGGTGTGTTAGAGATACAATCCTCATCCTCGGGCTGTGTGACGGTGTACAACCGGTCACATGGTCACATGTGTAGGGATTACATCCGGGACACACGGTTAATGGTTACAACCTGTCAAAGGGGGTGTTGCTTTCGGTCATATGCTTAAGGATACATCCGGTTCAAGAGTCAAAGAGTTTGTTGATTCCGGTAACATATGTAAGATTACAAAACTGTGTCTTGTCGGCTGTCGAAACCGGGGACCTATCTAGTGATTACCACCATGTAAGAGAGTGATTCCGCTACCTCGTCAACAGGGCATCGAAAGTTTAAAATGGTCTCCTTTCTCTCTCTTTTCTATGTCCGTGTAGTGCTAGGGTCACAGAGTAATACCAATGGACATCCCGGCATCAATACAACATAGCGCGGTCTCGAAAACAACATTCGCGAGTGTAACCAATTCATCACAGTATCCGACTAAGCCTTTCTCGTAGTCGGAAAGGAGAGTTGTGATCATCGACTCCAGTCAGGGAAGGCGTATCTTTACTTAACAACTAGCGGGTCATACAGCAGCGACTAGTGTTATAGCGCATTTTATCAGTGTATAAACTTACACATGAACACAACCGGCTGTCCCGGCTCAATCTTAGGCATCTCATGTAACATGATATGTCAGTTGAGATCAGTCCTGATCAGTGAAGTTATCGTGTCTCAAATCAGGCATTTACACTTTCACTAATTTATCTGTCTGTCCATAGGGGTCATTGCATCTTTCCCCAGGAACCCATTTCCAAGGGTTTCTGTATATGTTTTTCAACTTCTCTCCTCATTGCCACGCTTCACATCCAGACAAAAGTACAGGTTCTATGTAACATTTCAACATTTTCGTTCTTCACCAGAAGTAAAGGTTATTAATGAATGATTATGTTTGTCAGCAAACAGTATCAGCTATGAAAATGATGATAATGACAACATTAAACAAGGATTACTGTTCTCACCCATATTGTTGTATATGACAATTTTATGCAGCACATGTGGAACAGAAAATATCACTTTCCACCACGGTTTAAAGCCATGTAGATATGTTTTAATACATGTTCTTTCATTAGAACTTGTATCACCATCCACGGCAGCAGCGGAAGTACTAATACTTTCATCGTAAGTGGATATTGATTCTGCATACTGCTTTAAAGCTACATTTCTACCTGTCATGGAATATAAAACTGCATTTGAGTGTATGAACTTATTCTCCTTGAATGTGTATGTGCCACTCTATTCATGGAGTCATAATTTATGATTGTGAATGAAACGGAGAAATACAAATTATGTGAGTATGCTACTCTAAACAACAAAGGTAACAATAAATGCATCTTTCAGATTATGCCAGGTTTTGTAGAATGTGTCTATCAACATCACCGTATCATCTGACACCATCTCTGTATTGAAGGTGGGTTGTAAGGAAACTCCGCCAGTCTCTGACCTGTGTCTTCATGATGCACTCTGGAGGTGTCTTCCAGTCCATGTCCTGTTGTTGTTTACCCACATGCAACATAACGTCATCAAATTCTTTCTTTAATAATGAACATTGAAGAACACTGTCCCATACACAGCTTGATGTCTCTGAAACTGTATGAAGTCCAGGACAGTAGAGGACCCAGGTTCACACCATGAGGCATACTGGCTGTATGAGTGACATCTGTAGACCAATCAGCAACTGGATGAGTGGTGTGGTCAACATCTGGCCTGCCTGCTTTACTTGCTAGACAATTTCTGACACTCACTTTAGTTTGGGTCGAACGGGGAGCCAAATTCAGTGCACAAATACTTTTCTCAAAAAGTATTTGAACATATGACTACCAGGCTGCCAGGCCAGCATGCTAGCCACCGTACTACTTCAGCTACCCGGTCAATGACATACTGTGGCCATATTACACATGACAACAAGGCCATCATGTTAGCCACTGTATTACTTCAGCTGTTCAGTCAATGACATACTGTGGCCATATTACACATGACAACAAGGCCAGCATGTTAGCCATTGTACTACTTCAGATGTCCAGTCAATGACATACTGTAACCATATTACACATGACAACAAGGCCAGCATGTTAGCCACTGTATTACTTCAGCTGTCCAGTCAATGACATACTGTGGCCATATTACACATGACAACAAGGCCAGCATGTTAGCCATTGTACTACTTCAGATGTCCAGTCAATGACATACTGTAACCATATTACACATGACAACAAGGCCATTATGTTAGCCACTGTATTACTTCAGCTGTTCAGTCAATGACATACTGTGGCCATATTACACATGACTGCAGGGGCAGCATGCTAGCCATTGTACTACTTTAGTTGTCCAGCGGATGACATATTGTGGCCATATTACACATGACTGTCAGACCAGCATGCCAGGAACTGTGCTACTTCAGCTGCCCAGTCAATGGCATAATGTGGCCATATTACACATGACAACAAGGCCAGCATGTTAGCCATTGTACTACTTCAGCTGTCCAGTCAATGACTTACTGTAACCATATTACACATGACAACAAGGCCAGCATGTTAGCCACTGTGCTACTTCAGCTGTCCAGTCAATGACATACTGTATATATATTACACATGACTGCCAGGCTAGCATGTTAGCCACTGTACTACTTCAGCTGCCCAGTCAATGACATAGTGTATATATATTACACATGTCAGTGAATTAGAGAGAACAATAATGAATGAATGACTAAGAGAGAACAATAATGAATGAATGACCAAGAGAGAACAATAATGAATGAATGACTAAGAGAGAACAATAATGAATGAATGACCAAGAGAGAACAATAATGAATGGCATGGTTCCTGGAAAATGAGTCAGGGTTTAATGAATATGACCATGGATACAAGACATTAAATCCGCCCGCAGCATGAGAAACATGCCTGAGGTAGGAGAGCTAGCAAAGGATCCAACACTTTACTGGAGGGATTTGATGTGAAAAACTTATGCAAAAGACTTGCACCATGGTGATAAGCAATACAATCTTGCATTGATTCTGCTGTACTGCACACAGCGACACAAACTGATGTGATAAACAATACAATCTAGCACTGATGCTTTACAGCACACAGCCACACAAACTGATGTGATAAACAATACAATCTAGCATTGATTCTGTACTGCACACAACCACACAAACTGATGTGATAAACAATACAATCTAGCATTGATTCTGTACTGCACACAACCACACAAATTGATGTGATAAACAATACAATCTAGCGTTGATTCTGTACTGCACACAACCACACAAATTGATGTAATAAACAATACAATCTACCATTGATGCTGTACTGCACACAGCCACACAAATTGATGTGATAAATAATACAATCTAGCATTTATGCTGTACTGCACACAACCACACAAACTGATGTGATAAACAATACAATCTAGCATTGATTCTGTACTGCACACAACCACACAAATTGATGTGATAAACAATACAATCTAGCATTGATTCTGTACTGCACACAACCACACAAATTGATGTGATAAACAATACATTCTAGCATTGATTCTGTACTGCACACAACCACACAAATTGATGTAATAAACAATACAATCTAGCATTGATTCTGTACTGCACACAGCCATACAAACTGATGTGATAAACAATACAATCTAGCATTGATTATGTACTGCACAGCCACACAAACTGATGTGATAAACTATACAATCTAGCAATGATGCTGTACTGCACACAGCCACACAAATTAATGTGATAAACAATACAATCTAGCATTGATGCTGTACTGCACACAGCCACACAAACTGATGTGATAAACAATACAATCTAGCATTGATTCTGTACTGCACACAGCCACACAAACTGATGTGATAAACAATACAATCTAGCATTTATTCTGTACTGCACTCAACCACACAAATTGATGTGATAAACAATACAATCTAGCATTGATTCTGTACTGCGCACAACCACACAAATTGATGTAATAAACAATACAATCTAGCATTGATTCTGTACTGCACACAGCCACACAAACTGATGTGATAAACTATACAATCTAGCACTGATGCTTTACTGCACACAACCACACAAACTGATGTGATAAACAATACAATTTAGCATTGATTCTGTACTGCACACAACCACACAAACTGATGTGATAAACAATACAATCTAGCATTGATTGCTGTACTGCACACAGCCACACAAACTGATGTGATAAACAATACAATCTAGCATTGATTCTGTACTGCACACAGCCACACAAACTGATGTGATAAACAATACAATATAGCATTGATTCTGTACTGCACACAGCCACACAAACTGATGTGATAAACAATACAATCTAGCATTGATTCTGTACTGCACACAACCACACAAACTGATGTGATAAACAATACAATCTAGCACTGATGCTTTACAGCACACAGCCACACAAACTGATGTGATAAACAATACAATCTAGCACTGATGCTTTACTGCACACAGCCACACAAACTGATGTGATAAACAAAACAATATAGCATTGATTCTGTACTGCACACAGCCACACAAACTGATACACTGAGAGCTGAAATTCAAGAAAAGATACAGATATGTTAATGTTAGTTACCTCCACTGACATAAATGGAACACACTTTAGATGCTATAGTTCCTTCAATAGTGAAACTGTTCGTGTATGTTGAATTAGCACATACAACATCCACTGTGTTGGCATCTACGGGGAAAACATTAATGTTTGTACACAGGTTTACCGAGTTATCCAGTGCTGCTATGAAGCTGTGAAACGGACCTAACAGGCAAAAATAAACAATGCTGTGATTATATTAATGTAAACATGGCATTTGAATTAACTTCATGTAATACTGAACTTGAGAACAAACGATCGAACAAACTTTATTTGTTGGGACATACATGAAGTAGATGGATGTGCTACTGTGAAGATGTCAATCAATAACATAATCGCCATCAAATCTCTTGCCAACAGGCATGGGCAGCCAAGCTTCTCCATATCTTGTGATCCCAAACAGCATGTATCAGTTCATGTGCTGACACATTTCCATTACATGATCAAAGCTGTCAAGATTCATCTACCACTGAGTTCCTCTACCTCTCGCAGCTGACACCTCCTGATTTCCGCTGGGTATATATCATGGACTTTTAGATTTACTGTCAGTTCCCAATTCTCGGCGCTCTTGAAGATGGATAGTCAGCTGTCAGGGCAGTAAATTCTGCTGTTCGGCCTTTTGTTCAGGTTTTAAGAAACGTATCCATCCAGCCTTGACAACAGTCCCTCCTGTTGGCCTGACATCTCGCTACATAAAGTACCTTGTCATATGTGAATCGGCGATTGCCCAATGGTCACCCTGCACGCAGACAATACTGGTTCTAGTGTTTGTGTTCTGTTGGTCTGAGTGTAGCTACAGAGGGGACATATCGGGTCGCCATCTGACCAGGCTGCCAGCTAATGGCAGGGCATCGTACAGTGATCTGACAATGAAGCTTATTTGCAGTGGCGACATGCGTAACATATTGTTCCACGAGAGAGGACCTCTGCAGGTTCCCTTCCTATGATACCCACTGACCTTGCTGTGGCTGCTAAGCAGCCTTCTGCACTCGCTTAATGTCCTTTCCTTCACGAATTTCCTGGACCACCATGTCTCTGCTCAGCCTGGCCAACGTCTTTGACCACCATTGATATCCAAGATACCCCACTACATTGTATTAATGTCTGTGTTTATATCATGTTATGCATCTTTTGAGTTTCAGCTTAATTTGAGTAATCAGCAGATAGTGATCTGCATATACCTCAACACCTCTAGAAACTTCATGTACAGATGTCTAACTTTCTTGTTTACACGGATATGGTGTATTTGATTTTAAAATTTCTGGTCGTGTTACTTTATGTATTCTTGAATGTGTAAAAGCACTCCAGTCTACGATGCATTTATTCACTGTACACAAATTCGTGATTCACCACCCCCGTGAGTAGTAAGGTAAGAGGTTTTCAGTTAGTAAACTCCTCCACGATATCCGCCTTCATTGTCAATATTGACGTCATCAAAACCGCCTAACAAATGGAGCCTCTGCACCTCACTTTCGTATCTATGGCTAGTTCAGGTCAAAGTTTTGGTGGGAATTTTAAAAGTCTGGTCTACTAAGGAGTGGAGAAGGATTATTTGGAGGATACAACCCTCCGTGAGTCTCCTTCTTTGCTAATATCGACGTCATCATAAACGCCTCATTTTCGTATCTTTGGCATGTTAAGATCGATGTTTTGGCGCCATTTTTTTACAAACCTTGTCTACCTAAGGGGTGGAGGGTGGCTGTCCGGCTTGGCCGTGTCGCCGAGCTAGTGACCACAAGTCCGTGTCACCGTGTAGTGATCACAAATCTTTCCACTGATGACAACAACCGGCATCCGACGTCACCGTACAGTGGCGTGCAAAGGGGGGTGCTGGGTGTGACAGCCCCGGGCATCCACCTGGGAGGGGGGCATCCAATTAGGAAGAGGGGGCAGCACAGTGGGAGGGGAGGAGGATGGATTAGGGAAAAGGACAATTTAGGGGCATCCAATCAAGGGGTTGGCCCCGGGCATCAGAGAACCTCTGCACGCCACTGTCACCGTAGTACCTACCATATCTTAAACTTAACATAACAAAGACCCATAATATACACATACTACGTCTGTTTCAAAAAATGAAAATCAAGAATTCTCACCCGTATATCGCCTAACCCCGAGGTTATCTCTGACATTACAAACTGGTATGGAAAATCAATAACACTCGACATAATTGCGGCCAGGGGATTATAGGCTCAGTGTATGCCCTTTTAATGCTTCAGCTTCTTGAACTCAAGATAAGTCCTTTCCTCCTGAGTTGAATCGCTGCAGCCCTCTTCCAACGGAAAGTAATTTTTAGATGTGGCAGTTGGACTTCAGAACCAACAACAATATATCCTGGCCTACCACAGGGATCATTATTATCTCAAGTGCTGTTCAACGCCTACACTGTGAGAATCACCAGCAAGCAGATCACGGGACCAGGCCATTGTCATATGCCGATGATGTTTTAGTGTATCGTCAGGGTAAGGATAGAGATCAGGCTGCTGCGGAACTACAAATCGAACTCAATCGCATAAGTACTTGGTGTGTTGAAGCTGGGGCAATGGTCAACCCAACAAAGGCAAAAGTGACATGGTTCTCTTTGAATAATCATATTGTCAACACTCCAACACCAACTGTGAAGCTGGGTTCAGAGACTGTGGAAAGAACGCAGGCAATGAACTACCTGGGGATACGTTTTGATCTAAGCCTTGCTTATATCGAGCACATAGACCAGGTGATAACAAAGGCCAAGCGGGGCTTGGCTGCGATGCGGGTGATGGTGATGGAAAACTGTAAGCAGCGCCATCTATGTCTACTGTACGAAGGGCTGGTCATGTCTGTTTTTGAGTATGCGATGGCAATCCTGACTCTCAGCCGTAAGCAGACAGAAAGGGTGGAAAGGATACAGAACGAAGCCATGCGCATTATTTTTCGATGTACAAGAGATACATCATGCAGGGCGATGCGCTACCTTCGTGATTTTCCAACCATTGAAGACAGAAAACAAATTTGCAGAGCACGTGCCTACCTCAGAGTTAACGCAAACACACAACATCCACTGCATAGTGAAATTAGGACATTCTTCGAGAGGTATGTTCACTTGAGGACTTAGAACATGGCCAGGAGTGGGTACAAGTGCCAACAGATTTCTGTACGTCTCTTTCAGTCTGCATCCAACGAGACAGAAAATGCAGACAAGAAAATCCGACTGCTGTGGAGGCGGAAGTACAAGCTTTGATTTTCAAGAATTCGTTAGACGGTGATGCTGTCATATACACAGATGGTTTGGTCGTCCGACATGTGAGAAGCTCATGGGCTTTTACGGCTCAGGCCGGAGGGAGAATTGTGAAGGAGGACTCTGGTGCTTTTGCTGAGACCACAAGTAGCCAGACCATGGAAGTCATGGTCGTAAGTAAAGCAATAACATGGCTCGAGACACAGACATTCACTAGGGCATGTTTCCTTAGCGGCTCAATGAGTATGCTTAAGAGGATAGAGATGGGGTGGATCCGAAGAGAGTGGTTGCTGTCCCTGGAGCGGTCTCGGCTGGCAAAGATTAGTTTCATCTTCTTGCCAGGGCATGCGGGAGTACAAGGAAATGAGCGGGCTGATAAGCTCGCAGGTAAGGCTACTGTGGAGAACGGACGCGCTATGGACCAGGCGGACATTCTGAATGCTCTACGAGAAGTAAGAAAGTTGCGATAACCAAGCGATGACTGTGAATCTACAACCATGGTCAGACTGCGAGAACGGCAAATTAAAAGAGGTGTTGCCAAACAAGAACACTTCGCAGGAAGCCAAAGAAGATTGATTAACCAACACAGAACTGATGTCGTGATCCGCTACACGCTGCGGGATTTGCTGCGGAGGGGATCCGAGCACTTATGAACTGAATGGTTCGATGTGCAATGAGGATGATCTGTCGACTATCTAACTAACTAACTAACTCAGTTAAAACAAGTGGTATGACTAGGAGATATCACAACCAGTATCATGATGTGTCACGCCAATAAACATGGGTGGTTATATTTCACCAACACATTTACCAGCTCCTTGCTTAGATCATTGTGATGATAAGGTCAAACGAAAACCTTATTCTTGAACTGAAAACCGTATTCGTCAAATGAAAACCTGCATCATCATCACCATCGCCATCACCATCACCGTCACCATCGCCGCCACCGCCGCCACCGCCACCATCGCCGCCACCGCCGCCACCGCCACCATCGCCGCCACCGTCGCCGTCGTCATCATCGTCATCATCATCATCATCATCATCATCATCATCATCATCATCATCATCATCATCATCATCATCATCATCATCTTCCACTTTTATCGTCAAGCGTCGTGGGGAGGAATAATTGCTTGTGATTGTACAATGTCTTTGATGTCGTCAATCCATTTTCTTCTTTGGCGTCCTCTTGGTGTCGTCGCAGATGATCTTTGATATAGAGCCAGTGATGGTAGTTTATGGAATTGGATTCTAACGAGATGACCAAACCACTTGATCCTCTGGCTTTCAATAAATGTGGCACTAGGTGTTGATTCAACTGTCTGTCTGAAAATAACATTTATTACTCGGTCTCGGATTGTTAAGTTGACAGCTCTCCTCGGGCATCTCATCTCACAGGTTTTGGATTTGTGAAAATGTGATTTGGATAAGTCCAAATTTGAGATTGGTAGCATAGGGTTGGTGTGAAAATGCTGTGTAGTATCTGTCGTATAGAGGACAATGCTATATTTGGATGTTTCAGTATGGGTGATAGATGATATGTAAGTGCACTTGATTTTCTGACATCTGATTTCGATTTCTCTGTCCGATCTGCCATCTTCTGTCATCACAATTCCAAAATGTTTGAATTCTTTAACTTGTTTCAAAGATGTGATATTTATCTGTATACTTAGTGGACTAGGAGATCTGCTAACTTGCATTACTTCGGTTTTGGTTGTATTTATACTCATACTGTATCTGCGGGGGATGTGTGTTTATGTGGGTGGAGATGTGTGGATGGTTTGAGGAAGTATGTGTGGGAGGCGGGGTTGTGTGGGTAGGGGATTGTGTTGGGTGGATTGGGGATGCAAGGGCGGGTGGGGAGAAGTGTATGGTGTGTGGGTTTGAGATATGTGTGCGGTGTGTTGGTGGGGATGTGTGAATGATGTGTGGGTGGAGGGTATGTTTGTGGTGGTATGGGTGGAGGATAGTGTGTGGTGTGGGGGATGTGTGTGATGGGTGGGGTATATGTGTGGGTGAGTAGGGGATTGTGGTGGTTGGGGGAAGTATGTGGGGTGTGTGGGTGGGAGATGTGTGTGTGTGTGGATGGGGAATGTGTGGGTGGGGGTGTGTGAGTGGCTTAGGGATGTGTAGGTGGGTGAGGGAGTTGTATGTGTCGGGGTGGGATGTGTGAGTGGGTGGAGGATGTGTGTGGGTAGGGGTATTGTGATCGAGAGATGTTTGGTTGGGGGTGTGTTGGTGCGTAGTGGAGGATGTATGCGTGAGTGAGTGTGTGTTGGTGGACGGGTAGGGAATGCGTGTGTGGGTGGGGAGAGGTGTGTGGTGTGTTGGTTGGGGATATTGTGTGGGTGAGATATGTGTGTGTGGGTGGGGGATTTTTGTGGTGTGTGAGTGGGGGTATGTGGGGTGGATGGGTAAGGGTATCTGTATGGGTGTGGGTGGGAATATTGTGTGGTATATGGGTGGGGGACATGTGTGTGGTGTGTAAGTGGGGATGTGTTGGTGAGGGATATGTGTGTGTCTGGTGCATGGGTTGGGAATAGTGCGTGGTAGGGGGTTATGTGATGTGCGGGTGGGGGATTGTGTGGTGGGGGATTAGGTTATGGCGTGGGTGGGTGGAAGTTGTATGTGTGGATGGTGGGGTGTGTGTGAGTGGATTGAGGATGTATGGGTGGTTAGGGAGATGTGTGTGTGTGTGGGGGGGGGGTAGGGACATGTCAGTTTGTGGGGATGTGTGTGTATGGTTTGGGGATGTGTGAGTGGATGTGCGATGTGTGGGTTGGTGGGGGATTGTGTGCATGGGTGGGGAATATGTTGTCGATGGAGATGTGGCTGGGGGATGGGTGGTTTGAGGTGTGGGTGGGGAGAGGATGTGTGGGTTAGGATGTGTATGTGGATGGGCGTGGGATGTGTGGGTTGGTGGGGGAATGTTTGTGGGTGGCGAGTGTGTTTTGGTTGGGGGATCAGGTGAGGGCAGTGTGTGTGTGGGTGGGGGATGTGCGGGAGGGGGATGGGTCAGGTTGGTGGGGTATGTATGTGTCCCTTGGTGTGAGGGTAGGTGGGGGTGTGTATGTGTCCCTTGGTGCGCGTGTGTGTGGGTAGGAGGGGGTGTTGTGTGGGTGGGGTGATGTATGGATAGGTGGGAGATGGGCCTCATAACATGGTAATTAGCCTTGTTTATGTTTACAACATTCATTTCACAATGTTTATTTTTCTTCCTATGTAAATGTATAATGCTCATGATGAACGAAAGACGAGTGATTGGAAGGGCCGAATGTAAGACGGGCCTGCGCGCCCAATTTGTGACCCTAATAAAGTTGATTTGATTTGATTTGATTTTCTGCTGCATGTTGAACTCAAATTATTAATATGAGTGTGCAGTCTGCCCTCGTGGCTATAAAACAGTCACTGATCGTCTGCAAATGGAAGTTCATTTGACCAATGGTAGACACAAGAAGCGTCTCTTGTTCTTGACGATGTGTTTTAACGTGATGGGCGAGAGTATTAGCCCCATTCGAATACTTTACCACAAGTTGCATAAAAGTGACTCTACGATGTTTGACAACTAGAAATCTTTTTATTTTTAAGAAAGTTAGCTTGCAGTATAATAATAATACAAGCAACAGTCGACTTGACACAAGTTCACAGCAAGACGTTGAATATGGCGTTGACTATTATTAGTTACTACAACTCACCAAGGGCAGATAACTCGATCTTGGTTAGTTTAGTAAGTCAAATAGCCAAACAAGATGTGCTGTTCACAAGTCTAGTAAGCACTATCAAACCCGAACATGTTTTCCCAGTCTTTGTTTTAATCGCCGATCAACTCTTTGGCCGAATAATGGTGTTGCTTACACTTTGGATGCCTCTGGGTAAGAATCTCGTTGGTAATTACTGCAACGCAGATGTGAATGTCCAAGAACTAGAAGAGAAATTCGCTAAATCTGTAGACACATGTATGACTGAGACACTAAGTTCGTGGATACTGTAACAACAAGCTGTTTGACAGAACTTCTATACTTGGATGCAACTAAAAGTTGCATAAACAACTTAAGTCTCATTGTTTCGTTGTTCTTGTGAATGTGAGAACACTGGAGTGTGGGTATATTAGTAAACTCTCGTCTATTATATAGTTCCCAGCCAAATGGTGCTTGTCTAACACAGACAAATTCAAAGACCAAAATCCAGTTGTAGCCATTGGTCGACATATTTCTTGATTTGAATAAAAAAAATTCTTATTTTGGCCATCGTTTTTCTTAACATACCCACAATTTTTCTTATATTGGCCAGCCTATTTCTTAAAATGTGTTCAGAAATGTAGAAGATATATGAGTCATCACCATTGGGGGGGGGGGGAACGTAATATCAATACCATAAGATATGCGAGTGAAACAGTATTGATGTCAGACAATGATCAGTACTTGAAATCTATAGTAGCTGCTTTTGTAGTTCACAGTGAGCACTAGGATTAGCATTAAATTGACAGAAGCAGACATATTATTTTGTCACTAGAAAGGAATACCACAATGTAATTTAAAGTAAATTGTAATATTATCAATCAACTGAAGCGGTACAATTATCTCTGCACAGTCATAACAGCTGATGGTTAATGCCTTAAAAATATTAGAAGAAGAATCGTTATGGTGAAGGCCTTTTGCAAACTGGAATACATACTGACTAATAAACAGAGGTCAAGTATAACTAGTAAACAAGTGTTGAACTACTTTTGTATGGATATGAAGCTTAGCATATTACCAGACAAGTTGAATAACGTTTAATAATGTGGATATGAGTTTTGTGAGAAACACACAGACAGAAAAACCAATGTCCAAGCCCTACAAGAAACAAATGAAAACCGTTAACTGTTTAGAGAAATTAGTAAATTATTTAAACTACTGTATACAGAAAGAAAATGGACAAAGAAAAACAGCAATATCTGATGGTAGGTACCTTTAAGCTTATAAAATACGATTCATTATGGTGAAGGTAGTCTTTGGCAAGCTGGAAAACATGCTAATATAAAGCTGTTAATTACAGCGAGAAAAAGAGTGTGTAAGTACTACATATATTCTATACTTTTGTATGGATGTGAAGAGAGGACAATTAGCTGACAAGCTAAACAAAAACATCTAATGGCAGTGGAGTTGTGGATTCTGAGGAAAAGCTATTTTTAAAATTTACTAGACAGACACATGAAACTTCCACCAATTAATACCATGCAATAGAACAAAATATACAGCATAACAGATGCATAGTTATATAAGGCTACACACAATCTGATACAGCATACATAACAGAAGCTTTCAATAATACTATATATATATATACGCAGTGGTAAATGTGCATACACAAATACTCGATACTTTTCTAAAATACACTCTATACAAGCTCGCAATACAAATATATAGAGGGATGAATGTTGAGTTGGTGTGAGAAATGTTCGGTTATTTTCACATCAGGGTGTAATAGGTGACCAAGTCACAACACAGATTCGATGAGCTGACAGGGGTGAAATGTATCAACTTGACACATTGGACAGTCTATATACACCCTAATAGCGTAGAGACAAGTTGTACACCACCGTTTTTCAAGCCAATGCTTGATGTAAATTACAATGAGAAAAAAAGAGTGTTCAGGTACCAATTAGAAACTTTATTTTGGATGGCTACGAAACGTGGGTATGAACATATAGGCTGAACAATACTGCAGACTAAGGATATCCAAAGAAGCAAACCTTGACAGAACAGATTCTTAAAATTTAGAACTCTTTACATCAGATGAAACAACGATCTACAGGTAATAAATGAACTTCTATTTGCAGACGATCAGTGTCTGTTTTATAGCGACGAGAGTAGATTGCAAAATCATATTGATAATATGCGTTAAACATGCAGCGGATAAAATATGAGCATAAATACAGCCAAAACCGAAGAAATGCAAGTTAGCAGATCTCCTAGTCCATTAAGTATAATGATAAATAGCACACATCTGAAACAAGTTAAAGAATTAACATATCTTGGAAGTATGATCACAGAAGATGGCAAATTGGACAGAGAAATCGAAATCAGATGTCAGAAAAGCAAGTGCACTTACATATCAACTAGCACCCATACTGAAACATCCAAATATACACATGTCCTCAAAACGACAGATACTAAACAGCATATTCACACCAAACCTATGCTATCAATATCAAACTTGGACTTTATCCAAATCACATTTTTTGTGGCAAAATCCACACATGTGAGATGAAATGTCCGAGGAGAGCTGCCAACTTAACAACCCGAGACCGAGTAAGAATAGTGTTATCAGACAGACAGTGGGATCAAAACATTGTGCTACATTTATTGAAAGCCAGGAGAATAAGTGGTTTGGCCATCTCTTTAGAATGCCATCACCGTCAAGTACCATCACTTGCTCTACATTAAAGATCATCCGCGACGAGACCAATAGGACGTTAATGAAGAAAATGGATTGACGACATCAAAAACATTGTATAATCAAATGGAATGATACTATCCAATGCCACCCATCGGGAGTTGAAGCGCCAATTAACCCTCCTCACGACGCTTGACGTCAAAAGTGGATGATGATGATGATGATGATGATGACGACGACGACGACGACGACGATGATGATGATGATGATGATGATGATGATGATGATGATGATGATGATGATGATGCAGGTATTCATTTGACGAATACGGTTTTCAGTTCAAGAATAAGGTTTTCGTTTGACCTTAGCATCACAAAGATCTAAGCAAGGAGCTGGTGAATGTGTTGGTGAAATATAACCACCCATGTTTATTGGCGTGGCACATGATGATACTGGTTGTGATATCTCCTAGTCATACCACTTGTTTTAACTGAGTAAGGGCATACAATGAGCCTATAATCCCTGGCCGCAATTATGTCGAGTGTTATTGATTTTCCATACCAGTTTGTAATGTCAGAGATAAGCCTCGGGATAAGGCGATATACCGGTGAGTATTACTGCTATTTTAACAGATGGAGTATGTGTATATTGTCGGTTTATGTTATGTTAAGTTTAGGATATGGTAGGTACTTCGGTGACGTTGGATGCCGGAAGTATTCATCAGTGGATGGACTTGTGGTCATTACACGGTGACATGGACTTGTTGTCACTGCTCGGCGACACGAACAAGCCGGGCAGCCCCCTCCACCCCTTAGTAGACAAGACTTTAAAAAAAAATCCCAGCCATAACATCTAATATAACAAGCCAAAGATACGAAAATAAGATGCTGAGATTCCAGTTGTTAGGCGGTTCCTATGGCGTCAATATAGAACAACGAACGAACGAACGGTCTTTATTTTCAAAGTTTAACAAATTGGGCACGCAGACCCGTCTTACATTCGGCCCTTCCAATCATTCATCTTTCGTTCATTAATAGTGCATAATACATTCACATAGGGGAAAAAAAACATTGTCAGATAAATGTTGTAGACATACACAATGCATATTCCATGTTATCAGACACAACCCCATACACCAACACATCCCCCATCCACCCACACATCCCGCACCCAACCACACACACACCTCCATGCACACATACATTCCCCCACCAATCCACCGATCCCCCACCCACACGTCCAACACCCACCCCACCCACACACACAATCAGGCACACATACATGCACCCACCCACCAATCCCTCACCCACACGTCGCACACGCACGCACATCCCCCACCTACACATATTGTCATACCCATACACATTCTACACTTACTCATCCACATAGCATCCACCAACCACCAACACAACCCCAACCATCCAGCAAAACACACATCCCCCACCAACTTCTCCCAGCCAATACACACAAATCACACCTCCCCATAAACAGCCCCCGCACCCACCCACACATTCCCCACTTATACACATCCTCCGTACACACATCTCCCCCACACTCCCGAACCCACCCACACGCATCCTCCACTTATCCCACAACCTACACACACTCATCCACGCACACATTTTAAATCCAACCCACCCCAACAACACATCCCTTAACCAAACATCCCCCATCCACACTCCCCCACCCACACAAGATACTTCCCCACTCCACACACACATATCCCGACCCATACACATATCCCCCACACATACATCCCCACCGACAAACATCCCACCCACACACACCCTATATCCACACATACCCCATCCACACATATCCTCACCCACACACATCTCCCCACCCACACACAACCCCCACCCATACACTCATCTCACACACATCCCCCACTCACTTACCCATCCCTCAACCACTTAACCTACACATCCCCCACACATCCCCTGCCCACCCATCAACACATACATTCTCCCATATACCCACCCATATTCACACACCCCAACAACCCAGCCAAACACACATCCCCCACCCACACACACATCCTTCACCCACACATCCTTCACCCACACGCACATCCTACACCCAACCACACCTCCCCCACCCACCCACACACATCCATCCATCACCCACACATATCACCTCTCCCACACAACACCCCACCCATATACACCCACCACCACACAACATAACCCACACACATCCCCACCAACACACCCTACACCCACACACTCATCTCCACACACATATCCCCACACATATCCCACCATCCCCCACCTACAAACACCATCACCACCCACACATACATCCTCTCCCCATACACACACTTACACCACCCACACAGACATATTCCCCCATGGACACACACATCCCCACACCCATCCCCCACACCAATTACATACCCATCCTCTAACACACACATCCCCACACACAATTCACCCACACATCCTTCACCACCACCCATCCACACGCACCTGCCTCACGTACACAACCCCCACCCACCAACCCCCACACGTCCAACCACCTGTTGGACAGTTCAGTTGTCTGTACTGAACCTCCTAATGGAATGAGCGATCACTATCCGCTTTGTTGCACGTGGTCGAAAAGAGGTACCAAAACTCCGAAACACAAACACATAAGTATAAAATATAGAAATTATAAAATTTTCAATCAACATTGGTTTTATTTACAAGATTTGCTCAACTCATCTCTGGACTATGTTTACCAGCTTCCTGACCCAGATGATGCGCTGGAACACTGGCTGAAGACCTTTCTAAGTGTATTCGATAAGCATGTTCCATTTAAGGAAGTTCGAGTTAAACATTACTACTAAGTCCCCGTGGATCACCCAAGGAGGCACCCAATTATGAGAGACCGGGACAGGGCACATAAAAATAGAGATCTAACCACGTACCGTAGTCTGAGAAACAAAGTTCAATATGTTATTCGAAAGGAAAAGAAAAATTATTGTAAGAACTTAATAATAGATAAAACCAACACTAAAGATCTATGGAAAGCTATTAACTCCTTGACAAACAAACACAATTCATCACAATCAGGTACATGTGATCAATTCAGTAGTTTCTTTCGATCCGACATAAACCAATTGAAGGCTGCAATACTAGACTCTCCTCATGACATATCTTTATTATCATCATTCTGTGAGAGCACATGCTATAGAGTCATTCCCACAAACATACCGCTAATGACGACCACTGAAGTATTTACTCATTCAGTAGCCTAAAAAAACACTAACTCATCAGGACTAGATGGAATCAGTAATCGTATCCTTCGCTATGCTGCACCGGCGATCTGCGAATCAATAACTTTTATATATAATCAATGTCTCATCCTAAGGTCACTTCCTATCAGCCTTTACAATCGCTAAAGTGTATCCTCATTTAAAAAATGGGTCATTAGAAGATCGTCTCATGAGTAACTATAGGCCAGTTTCCATATTATCTAAACTATCCAAACCACTAGAAAAACTCATTCACGAAAACAACACTAGAACACTTAGTTCGCCACTAACTAATAGTTGACAGTCAGTCAGGGTTTCGGCCAAAATATTCTTGTCATACGGCCCTAACAAACACGATAGAAAACTGGCATCAAAATATTAACAACAATACTCTATGTGGAGCGGTGTTTATAGACTTTAGAAAAGCATTCGATATGATAGATTCATACTATTGTGATTAATAAAACAAAACTAGAAACAATTAAAATAAGCTTTAATATAGTGACATTAATAAAATCATTTTTATTAGACAGAAAACAAGTAATATCACACAATAAATCTTTATCTCAATGCCATTACCATTAATATTGGAGTTCCTCAGGGTTCTATACTTGACCCTCTGTTATTTGCCATTTATAAAAATGACCTTCCCTTATACATTTCGTCGTCCTGCGATCTATTTGCATACGACTGCACAGTATATAAAACTCTATTGAATGTAATATGCTAGAATCATCCTTGCAACAGTAAACAAATAGTGTAGTTAATTGGAATCATGCAAACCGCATGAAATTAACATTTCTAAAACAAAATCTATGTTAATAGCAACCAGGCAAAGACTTCACAGTCTAAACTTGCATAGAGCTCCTCAGCTGCACATTGGTAGCACACCTGTAGAAAGTGCAATCGAGCACAAGGCACTGGGTCTCATCGTTGATAAAAATCTAACATTTAACTCCCATGTTCATGCTCTCGTTAAACAAATAGCCAAACAAGTATGTCAACTTGCCAAAATTTTAAAAAAAATATTTCCTTTACGAAAACACAAGAAAGATATTCTATACTTCACATATACAAACACATATTGATTATTGCTCCACAATCTGGGGTGGATGCTCTAAATCAATAACAAATCGCCTTTATTAACTTCAGAAAAGGGCACTGTGTTTAATTAATGGTGAAAAGCTTACCGACAATTCTAACCTACATAAACGTCTTCAGTTATTGCTACTCCACAAACGCCTACTACTTAATAAAGCTAAATTAATTCACAAAATCATATTTCAAAATGCTCCAAGCTACCTTTGGCCATTGTTTAAATATAACGCAAGACATAGCGAACGACTAAATATACTCCATATCCCTAAACCTAGGACAGACTTATAGAAAACAAGCTTAGCATACTCTGCCAAGACACCACCAATCATTATACATACATTCGCAACCTGTTCGAACTCTACCTCAGTAAAGACTACATTCCCCCATAAACAAACAAAAAACAACAAAAAAGACAATAGTAATGGTAAATTATCTCAAACGACAACTAGCCAAAAAACATTCCCATATGTATGGCACGTTACATCTTCTTTGGGTATTTATAATGCCCAACTCACTGAAAGCGGTATATGGTCCTACATCACCAGGCACAGCTCCCCTCCTCAGTGCAGATGGGGGAACATTGATCACCGATAAGAAAGGCATCCTTCAGCGCTGGGCAGAACATTTCAGCAACATCTTAAATGCAACTTCCTTCTTCGATGATGAAACCATCAACTGCCTTCCTCAAGTTCCCATAAATGACACACTTGATGACCTGCCAACCATATTGGAAGTAAGCAAAGCCATCCAGCAACTCTCCAGCGGCAAGGCACCTGGTCCGGACTCCATCCCAGCAGAGATATATAAGGCAGGTAGGCCGGTCCTAACAGAGCAGCTTCACCAAGTCTTTACAAACATATTGGTGAACGAGACCATGCCACAAGATTTCAAGGACGCGTCAATAGTCCACCTTTACAAACGAAAAGGAAACCGCCAATCCTGTGACAACCACCGAGGCATCTCCTTGCTTTCAATTACAGGGAAGATCCTCGCCAGAATTCATTCTCAATCTTTTGATACAGTCGCAGAGAAGGACTGTGGAAGATTATGGCAAAATATGGCTGTCCACGAAAGTTTGTCCAAATAGTGCGGCTATTTCATGATGGCATGCAGGCAAGAGTACAGGGAAATGGTGAACTGTCTGAGCCCTTTCCTGTCACCAATGGAGTGAAACAAGGATGTGTCCTGGCACCAACACTGTTCAGCCTCATGTTTTCAGCTATGTTGACGAATGCCTTCGAGAACAACGACATTGGAATAGACATCAACTACCGCATGAATGGAAAGTTATTCAATCTCAGAAGGCTGAAAGCTAAAACCAAAATTGACAGCGACACCGTCAGAGAGCTCCTGTTTGCTGATGATTGCGCTCTATACGCCAATTCAGAGGCGGACATGCAACATAATGTTTCAGCTTTCTCACATGCCTGTGCCAACTTTGGGCTCAATATCAATTTGGAGAAGACTGTAGTTATGTACCAGCCAGCTCCAGGGAATAATCACACTGTGCCGAATATCAACGTGAATGATCACAGACTAAGTGTTGTGGACAAATTCACCTATCTTGGCAGCACTGTGTCACAAGCTGTCACAATTGATGACGAAGTGAATTCAAGAATCTCCAAGGCCATAGCGGCCTTTGACAGACTGTACAAGAATGTATGGGACAGAAATGGAATAAGCCTGCAAATAAAGCTGAAAGTCTACAAAGCAGTTGTATTATCCACACTGCTATATGCTTGTGAAACCTGGACTGTTTATCAGCGACACGCTAGGAAATTAAACCACTTCCACACAGTCTGCCTAAGGAAGTTACTGAAGATTAAATGGCAAGACACTGAAGTCCTAGAAAGAGCGTCCATGCCCAGTATCCACACTCTACTGATGAAGAATCAGATTCGCTGGGCTGGTCACTTGACTCGCATGCCAGATCACAGCTTCCCTAAACTAATCTTTTACGGCGAGTTGCGTTGTGGTAAACGCTCCCAAGGCGGCAAGAGGAAACGCTTTAAAGACACTCTGAAAGTCTCACTGAATGCTTTTGGAATTCATCATGACACCTGGGAGACTGCAGCCAGAGACCGAAATTCGTGGCGTGCATCATTACGCAAGGGATGCAGTCACTTGTGAGGCAACCAGGACTGCAAGAGCTGTGAAGAAAAGACAGAACAGAAAAACCACTGCAGAAAATCTTCCTCCAGAAACGTCAAGCATTCTTTGTCCACATTGTCAAAGAACATTTCGAGCCAAAATAGGCCTTATCAGCCATCTTAGAACTCACGGCTCCATACTTTCAACCCCACTGGATGAAATGAACGGTCATCATCATTCTTGATGGACAAACAACAACAATAATGCCCATGTTAAATACATTGCCTCAAGTGAGCCATGTATTACTGATTAATTTTCATGCGTTTAACACTTATTGCTCTTTGTTGTCAAAGATTTGCCTCATAAGTGATGTTGAATGAAAGAATGTATGAGATGAAAGGAAGAAGAAGGGCAGAATGTTAGACGGGCCTGCGTGCCCAATTTTTAACCCTTTGAAAATAAAGATTGTTCGTTCGTTCGTTCTGTCCGTCCGTCTGTCTGTCCGTCATCTGTCTGTCTGTCTGTCCGTCCGTCCGTCCGTCCGTCCATCTGTCTGTCTGTCCGTCCGTCTGTCTGTCTGTCTGTACACACCCAGATAAAACACATACCTATGCGTGTCACATGCACCCTATACCATATTGTGCTGTGTGGGTCTGACAGCCTCAGTGTTACAGAGGTAGCCTGTAGATCATCATTACAAGTGGTATCATTCTCATCTCTCAAGAAGACAGGGTTGCTGGCATGCCCGTTTGTGATCGCCAGGTTACTGCAAGAAAGAGGTCTGTGTATGATCTGACAGACAGTGAACATGACATCACATTAAGTCATCTACTGCGCATGATCTGACAGATAATGAACATGGCATCACATTAAGTCATCTACTGTGTATGGTCTGACAGACAGTGAACATGGCATCACATTAAGTCTACTGTGTATGATCTGACCGACTGTGAACATGACATCACATTAAGTCATCTATTGTGTACGATCTGACCGACTGTGAACATGGCATCACATTAAGTCATCTACTGTGTATGGTCTGACCGACTGTGAACATGGCATCACATTAAGTCATCTACTGTGTATGGTCTGACCGACTGTGAACATGGCATCACATTAAGTCATCTACTGTGTACGGTCTGACCGGCTGTGAACATGGCATCACATTAAGTCATCTACTGTGTATGGTCTGACCGACTGTGAACATGGCATCACATTAAGTCATCTACTGTGTATGGTCTGACCGGCTGTGAACATGGCATCACATTAAGTCATCTACTGTGTACGGTCTGACCGGCTGTGAACATGGCATCACATTAAGTCATCTACTGTGTATGGTCTGACCGACTGTGAACATGGCATCACATTAATTCATCTACTGTGTATGGTCTGACCGACTGTGAACATGGCATCACATTAAGTCATCTACTGTGTATGGTCTGACCGACTGTGAACATGGCATCACATTAATTCAACTACTGTGTATGGTCTGACCGACTGTGAACATGGCATCACATTAAGTCATCTACTGTGTATGGTCTGACCGACTGTGAACATGGCATCACATTAAGACATCTACTGTGTATGATCTGACCGACTGTGAACATGGCATCACATTAAGTCATATACTGTGTATGGTCTGACTGACTGTGAAAATGGCATCACATTAAGTCATCTACTGTGTGTCCACCACAATAACAACCATCGTTAGTTACTTCTGACTGTTGGCTGGTGCAGCCTGCGAGCCGGAATCCTCTCCGACTATTATGATTAGGAAGATTGTGGCATGTATTTCCAGGCTTGGAAGTGTTCGAGATTTACTTGCTGGGATGCACACACCTTAGACATTAGGGGATCTGCGTGGCTGGGTGGTTGTGTCACTCACCCGTGAAAAAACAACTGTGGTAGAGTAGTGGCTGGATGCTTGTCTGATGGCCCAGTGCTCATAGCAACCATCCATATCATGGCAACCATCCATATCATAGCATCCATCTATATCATAATATTCACCATAGCATCCATCCATATTCAGTCAGACTCACATTGTTCATATCTACCTGGGCATCCAGGTTGACTAAGCTTAAAGTGGGTGCGAGGACATTTCTTGGGAGGTAAATTCGACCAATGTGATAATGATGACATCACACGCAGAGTACCAATTAGTCTATGCAAATGTTGCTCTAGCGCCTTATAATCTATGCGCCCTAAGAGGGTCTATTACTTACTGACTTGTCTATGTGAGTGAAAAATTGTTGTCTATGTGAGTGGGAAATAGTTATCTATAAGAGTGAGAAATTGTTGTCTATGTGAGTGGGAAATAGTTGTCTATGTGAGTGAGAAATGGTTGTCTATGTGAGTGGAAAATAGTTGTCTATGTGAGTGAGAAATTGTTGTCTATGTGAATGAGAAATAGTTGTCTATGTGAGTGAGAAATAGTTGTCTATATGAGTGGGATATGGTTGTCTATGTGAGTGAGAAATAGTTGTCTACGTGATAGAGAAATAGATGTCTACGTGTATGGTAAATAGTTGTCTATATGAGTGGAAATGGTTGTTTATGTGAGTGAGAAATAATTGTCTACGTGGTGAGAAATAGTTGTCTATATGAGTAGGAAATGGTTGTCTATGTGAGTGGGAAATGGTTGTCTATGTGAGTGAGAAATAGTTATCTATGTAAGTGAGAAATAGTTGTCTATGTGAGTGAGAAATTGTTGTCTATGTGAGTGGGAAATATTTGTCTGTGTAAGTGAGAAATTGTTGTCTATGTGATTGGGAAATATTTGTCTGTGTGAGTGAGAAATTGTTGTTTATGTGAGTAGGAAATAGTTGTCTATGTGAGTGAGAAATAGTTGTCTACGTGAGAGAGAAATAGTTGTCTATTTGGGTGGGAAATGGTTGTCTATGTGAGTGAGAAATAGTTGTCCACGTGATTGAGAAATAGTTGTCTACATGAGTGAGGAATAGTTGTCTATATGAGTGGGAAATGGTTGTCTATGTCAGTGAGAAATAGTTACCTATATGTATGAGAAATAGTTGTCTAGTGAGTGAGAAATAGTTGTCTATGTGAGTGAGAAATATTGTCTATGTGTATGAGAAACAGTTATCTATGTGATTGAGAAATAGTTGTCAATGTGAGTGAGAAAAAGTTGTCTGTGTGAGTAAGAAATATTAATCTATGTGAGAGAGAAATAGTTGTCTATATGAGGGAGAAATAGTTGTCTATGTGAGTTAGAAATAGTTGTTCATGTGTATGAGAAATAGTTCTCTAACTGACTGAAAAATAGTTGTCTATGTGTATGAGAAATAGCAATCTATGTACTTGAGAAATAGTTGCCTATACGAGTGAGAAATAGATGTCTATGTGGGTGAGTGTGAAATAGTTGTCTATGCGAGTGAGAAATAGTTGTCTATGTGAGTGAGAAATAGTTGTCTATGTGAGTGAGAAATAGTTGTCTATGTGAGTGAGAAATAGTTGTCTATGTGAGTGAGAAATAGTTGTCTATGCGAGTGAGAAATAGTTGTCTATGTGAGTGAGAAATAGTTGTCTATGCGAGTGAGAAATAGTTGTCTATGTAAGTCAGAAATAGGTGTCTATGTGAGTGAGAAATAGTTGTCTATGCGAGTGAGAAATAGTTGTCTATGTAAGTCAGAAATAGTTAGTCTATGTGAGTGAGAATTGTTGTCTATGAGTGAGAAATAGTTGTCTATGTGAGTGAGAAATAGTTTTCTGTCAGAGTGAGAAATAGTTGTCTATGCGAGTGAGAAATAGTTGTCTATGTGAGTGAGAAATAGTTGTCTATGTGAGTGAGATATAGTTGTCTGTCAGAGTGAGAAATCCACCTCTTCACAGTCTAGTGATAGGAGACAGAATGATCAAGTACATCATGTTTTTACAGACAGACAGACAGACAGACGACAGACAGACAGACAGACAGACAGACAGACAATAAGTCAGACAATAAGACAGACACACACACAGACAATCAGACAAACACACAATCAGACAGACCGACAGACCAACAGCTGGATTCAGTGTACGGATGCACGGTCCTGCTAATGACATCGTGAACAGGGTACATACTCTCCGTGTGTGCAATGACAAGTCAAGGACCCCTATACACGTCCTTTAGTTAGTTAGTTAGTAAATCGACAGATCATCCTCACTACACATCAAACTTTTCAGTCCATAAGTGCTCGGATCCCTTCCTCAGCAAATTCCGCAGCGTGTAGCGGCTAACGACACCAGTTCTGTGTTGGTTTATCAATCATCTTTGGCTTCCTGCGAAGTGTTCTTGTTTGGCCACCCCTCTTTTGATTTGCTGTTCTCGCAGTATGACTATGGTATGGTTGTAGATTCGCAGTCACCACTTGGTTCTCGCACAAGCCTTACTTCTCGTAGAGCATTCAGAATGTCAGCCTGGTCCACCGCTCGTCCGCCCTCCACCTTAGCCTTACCTGCGAGCTTGTCAGCCTGCTCATTTGCTTGTACTCCCGCATGCCCTGGCACGAAGATGAAACTAATCTTTGTCAGCCGAGACCGCTCCAGAGACAGCAACCACATTCTTCGGATCCACCCCGTCTCTATCCTCTTGAGAATTGAGTCGCTAAGGAAACATGCCCTATTAAATGTCTGTGTCTCTAGCCATGTTATTGCTTTACTTACTGCCATGACTTCCATAGTCAGGCTACTTGTGGTCTCAACAAACGCACCAGTCTTCCTTCACAATTCTCACTCCGGCCCGCGCCGTGAAGGCCCATGAACTTCTCACATGTCGGACGACCGAACTATCTGTGTAGATGACAGCATCACCGTCTAACGAATTCTCGAAAATCAACGCTTGTACTTCAGCCTCCACAGCAGCCGGATATTCGTATCTGCATTTTTTTGTCTAGTTGGATGCAAACTGAAAAGGACGTACAGAAATCTGTTGGCACTTGTACCCACTCCTCGCCAGGTTCTAAGTCCTCAAGTGAACACACCTGTTGAAGAATGCCTTCGGCTTGACCCATCCACGACCTTCCTCTTTTTAACCTGCTGCCCTTCACCTTCCTAATTTCACTATGCAGTGGATGTTGTGTGTTTGCGTTAACTCTGAGGTAGGCCCGTGCTCTGCAAATTTGTAGTCTGTCTTCAATGGTTGGAAAATCAAGGAGGTAGCGCATCGCCCTGCATGATGTATCTCTTGCACATCCAAGAATAATGCGCATAGCTTCGTTCTGTATCCTTTCCATCCTTTCTATCTGCTTACGGCTGAGAGTAAGGATTGCCATCGCATACTTAAAAAAC
The DNA here is from genome assembly GCA_014155875.1 of Cepaea nemoralis. NCBI lineage: Eukaryota > Metazoa > Mollusca > Gastropoda > Stylommatophora > Helicidae > Cepaea > Cepaea nemoralis. Next base: position 45,272 of record JACEFZ010015185.1, read on the forward strand.
AGACATGACCAGCCCCTCATATAGGAGGCATAGATGGCGCTGCTCACAGTTTGCTGCCGCCATCATCCGCATCGCAGCCAGACCACGCTTGGCCTTTGTTATCACCTGGTCTATGTGCTCATTATAAGCAAGGCTTCGATCAAACCGTATCCCCAGGTAATTCATTGCCTGCGTTCTTTCCACCGTTACTGAACACAGCTTTGCAGTTGGTGTTGGAGTGTTGACAATATGATTATTCAACGAGAACCAAGTCACTGTTGCCTTTGTTGGGTTGACCATTGCCCCAGCTTCAGCGCACCAAGTACTTATGTGATTGAGTTCGGTTTGCAGTTCCACAGCAACCTGATCTCTATCCTTACCCTGACGATACACTAAAACATCATCGGCATACGACAATGTTCTCAGCGGTCCAGTGATCTGCTCGCTGGTGATTCTCAGCAGTGTAGGCGTTGAACAGCACTGGAGATAATAGTGATCCCTGTGGTAGGCCAGGATATATTGTTGTTAGCTCCGAAGTCCAACTGCCACGTCTAAAAACTACTTTCCGTTGGAAGAGGGCTCCAGCGATCCAACTAAGGAGGAACGGACTTATCTTGTGTTCAAGAAGCTGAAGTAGTAGAAAATCCAATGGTACTCTGTTGGTCGTGCCCTCAAGATCAATCGCTGCAGCAAAGATTTCAATGCCTGAGTGGAAACCTTCATAAACATCATGGGCAAAAACTGCTGCATTGGTCCAGGTTTCTCTTCTGGAACGGTACCCTCCCAGGGTAGGTGGGAAAACACCTTGCTTCTCTAACTGGCTTGATATTTTTCTGGCAATTAACTTCTCCAGCAGCTTGCCTATTGTATTCTGCATGGTTATTACTCTATATCCCTGAATTTTTGTGTGGTCTTTGCCAGGCTTCAGCAAGGGAATCAGATAGCTGTGTAACCACTCCTCCTTGATGCTAGCACTCCCTATACTGTTGTTGTACATGTCAGCTAGTTTCTCTAGCTCGTTGTCGGTACACCTATTGATTTCTAAGTCCAAGTAGGGACCAGGATGAGCAACTCTGTTCTTCTTGGCGTTCTGCCATTTCCTTACAGCACTACGCTTATCCATCCAGGCCTTCTCCACCTCAGAATTCCACCAAGGTGGCTGTTTCCAGCTGTTTTTCCTGCCCTGAATCTTTCTGCGCTTGTCGCGCCTTATTTTACTCACCATATCTTTCCCTGTACTGTCATACTGGAAAATCTTAACCGTTGACTTGTGCTGCCTGGCTTCTGCCTTTCTCCACCAATATGCTGTAAGGGTGGTGGTCGCTGCCGTGGTACCCTAGGACACCCCATCTACACACTGTAGTGGGTGAAGGAGAAACCAGCGCCAGATCAATAGCACTGTCCTCATCACCTGGGCGGCTAGCTGTCCTGGTGACACAGCCACTGTTGATACAAACCAGATGGTTTCAAGTGCAGTCTCGAGCACCTCCCCCTGTGTGTTGGAGGAAATGTTTTCCCATGATCTGCCTTTAGCGCTGAAATTGCCACAGAAAATGACATGTCTTTCATGACCTAATATGTCACTTAAGCACTGCCACTTCTGGGAATCTACACACGCGTTACGGGCATAAACATTAACCAACACGAATGGTAGACCGGACTGAATTCTGACCGCCTGTATTTGTATGTCGTCATTGTCCCAGCTGGACATATCTAGCTCTGAAGTAACCAACTGTCGCGAATAAGAATCGCCATTGCCAGATGTCGGCTGTTGTAGAAACATTTGAAGTCGGCCATTTTGAGTAGCTGATCACCCAGTCTCGTTTTCTGGAGTGCTACAATGTCGTTCCTGTAAACCAGATTTTCGAGAACAGGGCCCCGTTGTTTTATGGTGGCGCAGTTCCAATATAGAATGCGAGTATACCCGAGGCCTAGACGGTCACACTTAAGTCTAAAACGCCTTACCCCTCCACGCTTGCGTCGCTTTCACCATGTTGGCCCCGTCGTCTTGTTTTGTTGACTGCCTTCCTCAAGGAACACACAAATTGTTCCGCCATGTTGAAAAAAACCGAACACGACACGACAGAACCACATACGCTGCGAAACATTCACTCAAGGGTTGCTTCGCTCAATGCACGAAACTCTGTAGAATCGGCGCAGATCTTGAGAAGAATATCCTGTTTTTACATCCTGGCACACAAATTACATTGAGGAGACGAAAATATCCATTTCCTACACGAAAAGGTAGCGGTCAGAAAAACAACACAGCCGTCCTTTCTGTACACCTCCTGAGGTGTGCTAGGAATATAATGCTAGCCGTAGATATTTATACACAAGCCACAAGTAAAGCAATACCATGGCTCGAGACACAGACATTCACTAGGGCTTGTTTCCTTAGCGACTCAATGAACATGATCAAGAGGATAGAGGAGGGGTCGATCCGAAGAGAATGGTTGCTGCCTTTGGAGCGGTCTCGACTGGCAAAGATTAGTTTCATCTTCGTGCCAGGGCATGCGGGAGTACAAGGAAATGAGCGGGCTGACAAGCTCGCAGGTGAGGCTACTGTGGAGGGCGGACGCGCCATGGACCAGGCCGACATTCTGAATTGCTCTACGAGAAGTAAGACATTTGCGAGAACCAAGTGATGACTGTGAATCTACAACAATGGCCAGACTGCGAGAGCAGCAAATTAAAAGAGGGGTGGCCAAACAAGAACACTACGCAGGAAGCCAAAGAAGATTTATAAACCAACACAGAACTGGCGTCGTTAGCCGTTACACGTTGCGGGATTTGCTGAGGAGGAGATCCGAGCACTTATGGACTGAATGGTTCGATGTGCAATGAGGATGATCTGTCGACTAACTAACTAACTAACTAACACAAGCCACACTGGACGGGTGTTGTAATCAACATCATCCGAGAGCCCTTACACCCCACGACAGTTCCTAGTGCCTGTTAATGGCTGGGTCAACCAGAAAGACCAGCTTCATCTTACATAATCTGCCTTGATGTGGATTTTTGATAAATACGTCTGTCAGGTCTATCAAACTGGTCGGGAGTTCACGTGATCCCAGAAACATGGTCACGAATCATGGAGGAAATTGGAGGAAAGATGCTAGTCACAGGCTCTGGTACGCCAATAACCCATCGCCACGACGTCTAACGACATAAATGGAAGACAACAACGATATGGATTTGAACACACGACTACCAAGCCGGTAAGCAAGCAAGCTGGTCATTGCACTATTGACGCTCTCTCTCTCTCTCTCTCTCTCTCTCTCTCTCTCTCTCTCTCTCTCTCTCTCTCTCTCTCTCTCTCTCTCTCTCTTAATCAGGGTAACAACTCTAATTACCTTAAGGTATGTCACATATTTAACACTTACCAAACTGACACCCAGGACCAAAGTACCGTGGCTCACATGGGACACCAGAAGGACAGCTTCCCGTCACAGGGTCACAGATGTCATTATAACAATGACACTGTAACTCACAACGTTTCCCAAACCATCCACTGTTACAACCTACAGACACCACAGGAACAACCGATACAAGTGAATGACAACATTTCTCAACCATAATAATACACAACATCCTTAATAATGTTGGTAATGAAACGTAATCACAACACTGGAATCATTCATGGAATCATAATTAGCTACTTGAATAACACTGTCAGATCACCATGTTATTGCACGTTTCTGAGAAGTTGACCTTGCACCAGTAGCTAGCTATATCGTTACAGAATTTTCCTCAGCATTGAAGAAACGCTAATTCAAAATACATTCTATCTATCTCATATCCTTGTCTCCCGTGAAAGTGTAATAAGTATAGTTAGGTTCTCAAGTCTCTCTATACACAAATGTTATGTCCTAAAGTCTCTCCATGAATGATAGATAGGTCTTAAAGTCTCTCCATGAAATAGAAGCATGTCCTGAAGTCTCTCCAAGCAAATAATAGTTCTTTCCTGAATGTTCTCCACACAAACCATAGGTCTGTCCTAAAATTTCTCCACAAAAAATAATTATGACATGAAGTTTCTCCACAAACCATAGTTCTGTCCTAAAGTTTCTCCACAAACAATAA
>JACEFZ010015186.1:0-87974 GCA_014155875.1 Cepaea nemoralis
GTTCAAGGCACAAACTGAGCTGCACAAAACCTACAACCTGGCTGCCTTCATGAAATAAGCTGCTGTTTGCGGAGTTCACTGGCTCGACACTGTCGTCATCAACATCTTTTTTCTTCTTCTTAGCTCTATGTCTGCTCTCAGATTGTAAGCAATTCCTGCAGATGACATTTTAAACAGAAATAAACAAATAGTATAAGAGCTTTGAAATGGAAACAAATGAAATGCTTCCCTAGTAAGACATTTTAAATATGTTGTAAGAATACAATCAACCATTACGAATGATAATGTATTAAATTAATTTACAGAATCCTGTCTGTGATGAAAAATTATCAAATTGATGATGTCTCTATAATAACAATAATAGCAACATTTATCAAGTTGATGATGTCATCAGTAGCATCATGTATCAATCTGATGATGCTTCTGTAATAATGTTAGCAGAGATATTTATCAAATGTAGAAAAGTTATATGCCATAAGGATTCATAATACTGTAGGTCAATATCGGCCTATTTAGAGAGGTGTGCAACAGAATGCGTAACGTCTCCAGATTTTTTTCCCCCTGTACATTGAAAATATTTTCAGAAATGTACAAGATATGAACGGAATCATCATTGAGGGACGCAACATCAATAACATTAGATATACGGATGATACAGTATTGATTCCAGACAAAGAGCAGGATCTGCAAGATTTAGTAGATGATAATAATAATAATAATAAGAAGTCTTTATTTTCAAAGGGTTAAGAATTGGGCACGCAGGCCCGTCTGACATTCTGCCCTTCTTCTCTATTTAGATGAGGTTGTTGCAGACAGTGAACAACTAGGGTTAGAATTAAATTTTAAGAAGACGCAGATTATGGTAATCACTGGGAAGAAAGAAATACCACAATGTAATAGACAAGTAAATGATGATATTCTTAAACAAGTGAATAGGTACAGTTATCTCGGAACAGTTACAACATCTGATGGGAGATGCCTTGAAGAGATTAGAACAAGAATCGCCATGGCGAAGGTAGCCTTTAGCAAGATGGAAAACATAATGACCAATAAAAAGATGTCAATTGAAACGAGAAAAAGAGTGTTGAACTGCTACATAGAGCCTGTACTTTTATATGGATGTGAAGCTTGGACAATGAGCAGCAAGATGAAAAACATCTGAGGGCTGTGGAAATGTAGTTTCTGAGGAAAATGCAAAGAATACCATGGACAGACAGAAAAACCAATGATCAAGTCCTATAAGAAACAAATGAAAACCATAAACTGATTACAGAAATTAGACATAGACACAATTTTTTGGAAACATTATGAGAAGAATTAAATAGAACTTGGTGACAACTGGCAAGATTGAGAGGAAAAGAACAAAAGGAAGGCAGAGAAGTAAATATCTGGATGGCTTGGCCATGTGGCATGGTTGAGACAATAACTCAGAGATGATACACATCTCTGGTGATCGCGCAAGATGGCGAAACATGACCGCCCATGCTTATCGACATGGCACATTATGATGATGAGTGAAGTTATAAAATGTAACGATGTCACTGAACAAACTACAGATGCCCGCTATCAAGCAAGCCAACAAACACTACCCTTCCATGTGGTGACTACCCATATGCAAGTTTCTCCTGACTTCCTGCAACACAAGTGTCCTTGGGCTGCAGCTTAACCTTTACCGGGCGTAGCGTCTGCATGCGGCATTACCCGTGGACGGGCAAAATGTCTGAAAACGCCTGTGAATTTTAAGCATTGTAAAAACGCGATGTCGCTGCTTTCCGAGGCTTCCGATTGTCTACTTTGGTTTCATCGATAGCTTGACAACGTGGCCGCCATTTGCAAGCGTGTACTTTGAATTTGAACGGATTATTAAATAGTTTTTGGGGGTTTTACGCTTTGTATTTCAAAATGGATGCTGATGATTCTTCAAGTGATATTGGAGATTTCGCTGGGTTCAATTTAAGTGACATTGAAGGGCACGAAGTTGACTATTAATCGGAGCTAGATATCAGTGATCAGTGTTAGCAGTCGTGAGTCGGACTTTAAAGAAAGTGATTCTGATTCTGAAAATGTGTTTGTAAATTGCCATATTGTATCCAATTTTATAAGAAAACGCTGTTGGAACTACATCGGCCATGTACTCAGAATGGACGAGACAAGACTCCCCTACCAAGCCCTCATATGGTCACCGGTAGGGAAAAGAAAACGGGGAAGACCAAGAGAGACCCTGCATAGAACCATCATCAGAGAAGGCTCATTCAACGGCCAAGTGAACATCCAAGATATACAACAGGTAGCAGCGAACTGCCGGACATGGAGAGCCATGACTTCTGCCCTGTGCACCACCTTAGGCTCAAGAGGAAAGACTAACTAACTAACTAAACTGCCGTAAAAATAACTGACAATCACAAACAATATGTTGTATTTTGTAAATATTTGTGTTCATGTGTGGATTAGCAGCAACATTCACATGAGTAAAATATTCTGCATGCTTTTCCCTTCATTTTGCTTTTTATTTAACTAAAATCGGTTGACTAACATCTTGTATGTGATGTTTTTACTAACGTAAACCCAAAATTTTACAGAACCTGAAAATTCTTGCCCGTTCAGGGCTACAAAAGAAACAAACAGTCTGCCCTGTAAAGGATTAAGACCGGCCATCTCTGCCAGATAAGGGGACACACCAACCGCACATCCTGTGGTAGCTGGTGATGAGACTGGGACAGCCAAATAGGCCATTGCCTAAACCACACTTCCAATATGAGATTAGCCACTCACGAATATAACATATCTGGCACAAGTGATTCTTTACACACACATCCAGATCATTCCCGGTGTCGTGGACTTGGTGTGCTGCGCTGAGACACTTCTCAGGTCCTTTATCATCCAATATTTATTTGAACGTACTTGTGTTGTGTCTGTTCACAAGAATTGCTATATTTATAGCTGGTGGCCGACACATCTGGCTTCTGGCATGATGTGTTGACCAGGCTAGCCTCCCCTGGTGTTGACATTCTACATGTGAGAGCCACGAGGGAGGACTGCGGCACTTCACAAGATTGTGTGCTTTGAAAATGAGCATTCATCCACAAAGGCATAGCTTGTGATCAGCACACAGAATGCAAGATAAATGTGACCAGATATAGATACCAGGAACATGTTATGCTGCCCCTCCTACACAGGCTGAGTTACAATATATACCAGGAACATGTTACACTGCCCCTCCTACACAGGCTGAGTTACAAGATATAGATACCAGGAACATGTTACACTGCCCCTCCTACACAGGCTGAGTTACAATATATACCAGGAACATGTTACGCTGCCCCTCCTACACAGGCTGAGTTACAATATATACCAGGAACATGTTACACTGCCCCTCCTACACAGGCTGAGTTACAATATATACCAGGAACATGTTACACTGCCCCTCCTACACAGGCTGAGTTACAAGATATAGATACCAGGAACATGTTACACTGCCCCTCCTACACAGGCTGAGTTACAATATATACCAGGAACATGTTACGCTGCCCCTCCTACACAGGCTGAGTTACAATATATACCAGGAACATGTTACACTGCCCCTCCTACACAGGCTGAGTTACAAGATATAGATACCAGGAACATGTTACGCTGCCCCTCCTACACAGGCTGAGTTACAAGATATAGATACCAGGAACATGTTACGCTGCCCCTCCTACACAGGCTGAGTACAAGATATACCAGGAACAGTTACACTGCCCCTCCTACACAGGCTGAGTTACAAGATATAGATACCAGGAACATGTTACACTGCCCCTCCTACACAGGCTGAGTTACCAGGAACATGTTACACTGCCCTCCTACACAGGCTGAGTTACAAGATATAGATACCAGGAACATGTTACGCTGCCCCTCCTACACAGGCTGAGTTACAAGATATAGATACCAGGAACATGTTACGCTGCCCCTCCTACACAGGCTGAGTTACAAGATATATATACCAGGAACATGTTATGCTGTACCTCCTACACAGGCTGAGTTACAATATATACCAGGAACATGTTACGCTGCCCATCCTACACAGGCTGAGTTACAATATATACCAGGAACATGTTACACTGCCCCTCCTACACAGGCTGAGTTACAAGATATACCAGGAACATGTTACGCTGCCCCTCCTACACAGGCTGAGTTACCAGAAACATGTTACACTGCCCCTCCTACACAGGCTGAGTTACAAGATATAGATACCAGGAACATGTTACGCTGCCCCTCCTACACAGGCTGAGTTACAAGATATAGATACCAGGAACATGTTACGCTGCCCCTCCTACACAGGCTGAGTTACAAGATATATATACCAGGAACATGTTACGCTGTCCCTCCTACACAGGCTGAGTTACAAGATATAGATACCAGGAACATGTTACGCTGCCCCTCCTACACAGGCTGAGTTACAAGATATAGATACCAGGAACATGTTACAGCTGCCCCTCCTACACAGGCCTGAGTTACAAGATATAGATACCAGGAACATGTTACGCTGCCCCTACTACACAGGCTGAGTTAAAGATATAGATACCAGGAACATGTTACGCTGCCCCTCCCTACACAGGCTGAGTTACAAGATATAGATACAGGAACATGTTACACTGCCCCCTCCTACACAGGCTGAGTTACAATATATACCAGGAAAATGTTACGCTGCCCATCCTAAACAGCTGAGTTACATATATACCAGGCACAAGTTACACTGCCCTCCTACACAGGCTGAGTTACAAGATTACCAGGAACATGTTACGCTGCCCCCTCCTACACAGGCTGAGTACAGGAACATGTACATGCCCTCCTAAACAGGAGAGTTACAAGATATAGATACCCAGGAAACATGTTCCGCTTGCCCCTCCTACACAGGCTCTGAGTTACAAGTATAGATACCAGGGCCATGTTACGTGCCTCCTACACAGCTGGTTCATTCCAGAACACAATGCCTTTCTAGGGCTGGGTTGTTGAACCACCCTGGTGAGTCCTTCGCGACCCAGACCCAGATGGTTGCTGCCACCCACCCGGTGAGTCCAAGTGTTGACCCGGAACATGTTCTGCCACTCACCCTGGTGCGTCCAGTCTGGTCTGCCAGCACACAGGCTGAGCACACTGGTCAGCCAGTTCGCTGCCCGCACCCACTGAGTGCTTGTCAGCCAACCCCCCTGTACAATGCGGGTTACAAGACATAGTGGGTTGTTACACTCCCTGTGAGGTGAGTTCGGGTTGACCCAGGAACATGTTCTTGCCACCCACCCGGTGAGGTCCAATTGCGGGCTGACCCGGCCCCACAGGCTTGTTACAATATGGTCAGGGCCAGTTGCTGGGTCTACCCAGGCAACATAGTGGCTTTTACACTCCCCTGTGGGGTGAGTTCGGGTTGACCCAGGAACATGTTCTGCCCCCCCCGGTGAGGTCCAGTTTGGTTACCAGGAACATGTTGCTGCCACCCACCCTGTGAGGTCCAGTTGCGGGCTGACGGCCCCACAGTGGGTTTCAGAACACTGTCAGGGCCATGTGGGCTGCCGCACCCACTGAGTGCTGTTAGAACCCACCCTGTGAGGTGCCTTGCTGGGTTACCAGGACCATAGGTGTTTCTGCCACCCACCCTGGTCAGGTAATTTCGGGCTGCCCGGCCCCCCACAGGCTGAGCAAATATATTACAGGTGTTAAGCTGGCCTCAAGACTGAATAAAAAATAAGACAGTCCACACTCAAGAAAACTGAATACAAAAATACAAATCACGTCACAAACAGATGAGAACAAGATATAGATACCAGAACAGACTGATAACAAGATGAGTCACAATAGAAAACAGAATGAAACAAATGCATCCACACAGCAGAGTACATAATAAAACAAGTAAGTCTTCACAGCAAGTACAGAATGAACAAGAAATGTCAATCCCCTCAAAGGATGAGTTACAAGATATAGATATCAGGAACATGTTACACTGCCCCTCCTACACAGGCTGAGTTACAAGATATAGATACCAGGAACATGTTACACTGCCCCTCCTACACAGGCTGAGTTACAAGATATAGATACCAGGAACATGTTACACTGCCCCTCCTACACAGGCTGAGTTACAAGATATAGATACCAGGAACATGTTACGCTGCCCCTCCTACACAGGCTGAGTTACAAGATATAGATACCAAGAACATGTTACGCTGCCCCTCCTACACAGGCTGAGTTACAATAGATACCAGGAACATGTTACACTGCCCCTCCTACACAGGCTGAGTTACAAGATATAGATACCAGGAACATGTTACACTGCCCCTCCTACACAGGCTGAGTTACAATAGATACCAGGAACATGTTACACTGCCCCTCCTACACAGGCTGAGTTACAAGATATAGATACCAGGAACATGTTACACTGCCCCTCCTACACAGGCTGAGTTACAAGATATATATATATATCAGGAACATGTTACGCTGCCCCTCCTACACAGGCTGAGTTACAAGATATAGATACCAGGAACATGTTACGCTGCCCCTCCTACACAGGCTGAGTTACAAGATATATATATCAGGAACATGTTACGCTGCCCCTCCTACACAGGCTGAGTTACAAGATATAGATACCAGGAACATGTTACGCTGCCCCTCCTACACAGGCTGAGTTACAATAGATACCAGAAACATGTTACACTGCCCCTCCTACACAGGCTGAGTTACAATAGATACCAGGGCCATGTTACGCTGTCCCTCCTACACAGGCTGAGTTCACTTCTTGCAGCAACACAATGCCTTTCTGATGTGGTGCTGGGGTTGTCTAGCCAACCCACCCTGGTGGAGGTGCCAGTTGCTGGGTCTGACCCAGGCACCCACTGAGTGGGTTGTCTAGCCAACCCACCCTGGTGCAGGTGCCAATTGCTGGGTCTGACCCAGGCACCCACTGAGTGGCTTGTCTAGCCAACTCACCCTGGTGCAGGTGCCAGTTGCTGGGTCTGACCCAGGCACCCACTGAGTGGCTTGTCTAGCCAACCCACCCTGGTGCAGGTGCCAGTTGCTGGGTCTGACCCAGGCACCCACTGAGTGGCTTGTCTAGCCAACCCACCCTGGTGGAGGTGCCAATTGCTGGGTCTGACCAAGGCACCCACTGAGTGGGTTGTCTAGCCAACTCACCCTGGTGGAGGTGCCAGTTGCTGGGTCTGACCCAGGCACCCACTGAGTGGGTTGTCTAGCCAACTCACCCTGGTGGAGGTGCCAGTTGCTGGGTCTGACCCAGGCACCCACTGAGTGGGTTGTCTTGCCAACCCACCCTGGTGCAGGTGCCAGTTGCTGGGTCTGACCCAGGCACCCACTGAGTGGCTTGTCTAGCCAACTCACCCTGGTGCAGGTGCCAGTTGCTGGGTCTGACCCAGGCACACACTGAGTGGCTTGTCTAGCCAACTCACCCTGGTGGAGGTGCCAGTTGCTGGGTCTGACCCAGGCACCCACTGAGTGGGTTGTCTAGCCAACCCACCCTGGTGCAGGTGCCAGTTGCTGGGTCTGACCCAGGCACCCACTGAGTGGCTTGTCTAGCCAACCCACCCTTGTGGAGGTGCCAGTTGCTGGGTCTGACCCAGGCACCCACTGAGTGGGTTGTCTAGCCAACCCACCCTGGTGCAGGTGCCAATTGCTGGGTCTGACCCAGGCACCCACTGAGTGGCTTGTCTAGCCAACCCACCCTGGTGGAGGTGCCAGTTGCTGGGTCTGACCCAGGCACCCACTGAGTGTGTTGTCTAGCCAACCCACCCTGGTGCAGGTGCCAATTTCTGGGTCTGACCCAGGCACCCACCGAGTCAGTGCTGAAGGCAACTATATCAGGTTGTACATGGTGTTTGCAAGCTGAGGGCCATCAAAGAGAAACATGAATGAGAACAAGATAATGATCAGATCCACACAGTCAAGGAGAAACATGAATGACAACAAGATACTGATCAGATCCACACAGTCAACGAGAAACATGAATGAGAACAAGATAATGATCAGATCCACACAGTCAACGAGAAACATGAATGAGAACAAGATAATGATCAGATCCACACAGTCAAAGAGAAACATGAATGAAAACAAGATAATGATCAGATCCACACAGTCAAAGAGATACATGAATGAAAACAAGATAATGATCAGATTCACAGTCAAAGAGATACATGAATGAAAACAAGATAATGATCAGATCCACACAGTCAAAGAGATACATGAATGAAAACAAGATAATGATCAGATCCACACAGTCAAAGAGATACATGAATGAAAACAAGATAATGATCAGATCCACACAGTCAAAGATACATGAATGAGAACAAGATAATGATCAGATCCACACAGTCAAGGAGAAACATGAATGATCCAAGTCCAAGGAACATGTTACACTGCCCCTCCTACACAGGCTGAGTTACAAGATATACCAGGAACATGTTACGCTGCCCCTCCTACACAGGCTGAGTTACCAGGAACATGTTACACTGCCCCTCCTACACAGGCTGAGTTACAAGATATAGATACCAGGAACATGTTACGCTGCCCCTCCTACACAGGCTGAGTTACAAGATATAGATACCAGGAACATGTTACGCTGCCCCTCCTACACAGGCTGAGTTACAAGATATAGATACCAGGAACATGTTACACTGCCCCTCCTACACAGGCTGAGTTACAAGATATATATATCAGGAACATGTTACGCTGCCCCTCCTACACAGGCTGAGTTACAATAGATACCAGGAACATGCTACACTGCCCCTCCTACACAGGCTGAGTTACAAGATATAGATACCAGGAACATGTTACACTACCCCTCCTACACAGGCTGAGTTACAATATATACCAGGAAATTGTTACGCTGCCCCTCCTACACAGGCTGAGTTACAAGATATAGATACCAGGAACATGTTACACTGCCCCTCCTACACAAGCTGAGTTACAATAGATACCAGGAACATGTTACACTGCCCATCCTACACAGGCTGAGTCACAATAGATACCAGGAACATGTTACGCTGCCCCTCCTACACAGGCTGAGTTACAAGATATAGATACCAGGAACATGTTACACTGCCCCTCCTACACAGGATGAGTTACAAGATATAGATATCAGGAACATGTTACACTGCCCCTCCTACACAGGCTGAGTTACAAGATATAGATACCAGGAACATGTTACACTGCCCCTCCTACACAGGCTGAGTTACAAGATATAGATACCAGGAACATGTTACACTGCCCCTCCTACACAGGCTGAGTTACAAGATATAGATACCAGGAACATGTTACGCTGCCCCTCCTACACAGGCTGAGTTACAAGATATAGATACCAGGAACATGTTACGCTGCCCCTCCTACACAGGCTGAGTTACAATAGATACCAGGAACATGTTACACTGCCCCTCCTACACAGGCTGAGTTACAAGATATAGATACCAGGAACATGTTACACTGCCCCTCCTACACAGGCTGAGTTACAAGATATATATATATATCAGGAACATGTTACACTGCCCCTCCTACACAGGCTGAGTTACAAGATATAGATACCAGGAACATGTTACACTGCCCCTCCTACACAGGCTGAGTTACAAGATATATATATCAGGAACATGTTACGCTGCCCCTCCTACACAGGCTGAGTTACAAGATATATATATCAGGAACATGTTACGTTGCCCCTCCTACAGAGGCTGAGTTACAAGATATATATATCAGGAACATGTTACGCTGCCCCTCCTACACAGGCTGAGTTACAAGATATATATATCAGGAACATGTTACGCTGCCCCTCCTACACAGGCTGAGTTACAAGATATAGATACCAGGAACATGTTACGCTGCCCCTCCTACACAGGCTGAGTTACAAGATATATATATCAGGAACATGTTACATTGCCCCTCCTACAGAGGCTGAGTTACAAGATATATATATCAGGAACATGTTACGCTGCCCCTCCTACACAGGCTGAGTTACAAGATATATATATCAGGAACATGTTACGCTGCCCCTCCTACACAGGCTGAGTTACAAGATATAGATACCAGGAACATGTTACACTGCCCCTCCTACACAGGCTGAGTTACAAGATATAGATACCAGGAACATGTTACGCTGCCCCTCCTACACAGGCTGAGTTACAAGATATAGATACCAGGAACATGTTACGCTGCCCCTCCTACACAGGCTGAGTTACAAGATATATATATATCAGGAACATGTTACGCTGCCCCTCCTACACAGGCTGAGTTACAAGATATAGATACCAGGAACATGTTACGCTGCCCCTCCTACACAGGCTGAGTTACAATAGATACCAGGAACATGTTACACTGCCCCTCCTACACAGGCTGAGTTACAATAGATACCAGGGCTATGTTACGCTGTCCCTCCTACACAGGCTGAGTTCACTTCTTGCAGCAACACAATGCCTTTCTGATGTGGTGCTGGGGTTGTCTAGCCAACCCACCCTGGTGGAGGTGCCAGTTGTTGGGTCTGACCCAGGCACCCACTGAGTGGGTTGTCTAGCCAACCCACCCTGGTGCAGGTGCCAATTGCTGGGTCTGACCCAGGCACCCACTGAGTGGCTTGTCTAGCCAACTCACCCTGGTGCAGGTGCCAGTTGCTGGGTCTGACCCAGGCACCCACTGAGTGGCTTGTCTAGCCAACCCACCCTGGTGCAGGTGCCAGTTGCTGGGTCTGACCCAGGCACCCACTGAGTGGCTTGTCTAGCCAACCCACCCTGGTGGAGGTGCCAATTGCTGGGTCTGACCAAGGCACCCACTGAGTGGGTTGTCTAGCCAACTCACCCTGGTGGAGGTGCCAGTTGCTGGGTCTGACCCAGGCACCCACTGAGTGGGTTGTCTAGCCAACCCACCCTGGTGCAGGTGCCAATTGCTGGGTCTGACCCAGGCACCCACTGAGTGGCTTGTCTAGCCAACTCACCCTGGTGGAGGTGCCAGTTGCTGGGTCTGACCCAGGCACACACTGAGTGGCTTGTCTAGCCAACTCACCCTGGTGGAGGTGCCAGTTGCTGGGTCTGACCCAGGCACCCACTGAGTGGGTTGTCTAGCCAACCCACCCTGGTGCAGGTGCCAGTTGCTGGGTCTGACCCAGGCACCCACTGAGTGGGTTGTCTAGCCAACCCACCCTGGTGGAGGTGCCAGTTGCTGGGTCTGACCCAGGCACCCACTGAGTGGGTTGTCTAGCCAACCCACCCTGGTGCAGGTGCCAGTTGCTGGGTCTGACCCAGGCACCCACTGAGTGGGTTGTCTAGCCAACCCACCCTGGTGCAGGTGCCAATTGCTGGGTCTGACCCAGGCACCCACTGAGTGGCTTGTCTAGCCAACTCACCCTGGTGGAGGTGCCAGTTGCTGGGTCTGACCCAGGCACCCACTGAGTGGGTTGTCTAGCCAACCCACCCTGGTGCAGGTGCCAATTGCTGGGTCTGACCCAGGCACCCACTGAGTGGCTTGTCTAGCCAACCCACCCTGGTGGAGGTGCAAGTTGCTGGGTCTCACCCAGGCACCCACTGAGTGGCTTGTCTAGCCAACCCACCCTGGTGCAGGTGCCAGTTGCTGGGTCTGACCCAGGCACCCACTGAGTGTGTTGTCTAGCCAACTCACCCTGGTGGAGGTGCCAGTTGCTGGGTCTGACCCAGGCACCCACCGAGTCAGTGCTGAAGGCAACTATATCAGGTTGTACATGGTGTTTGCAAGCTGAGGGCCATCAAAGAGAAACATGAATGAGAACAAGATAATGATCAGATCCACACAGTCAAGGAGAAACATGAATGACAACAAGATACTGATCAGATCCACACAGTCAACGAGAAACATGAATGAGAACAAGATAATGATCAGATCCACACAGTCAAAGAGAAACATGAATGAAAACAAGATAATGATCAGATCCACACAGTCAAAGAGATACATGAATGAAAACAAGATAATGATCAGATTCACAGTCAAAGAGATACATGAATGAAAACAAGATAATGATCAGATCCACACAGTCAAAGAGATACATGAATGAAAACAAGATAATGATCAGATCCACACAGTCAAAGAGATACATGAATGAAA
Source organism: Cepaea nemoralis (assembly GCA_014155875.1). Classification (NCBI taxonomy): domain Eukaryota; kingdom Metazoa; phylum Mollusca; class Gastropoda; order Stylommatophora; family Helicidae; genus Cepaea; species Cepaea nemoralis. The sequence continues at coordinate 12,091 of JACEFZ010015186.1, forward strand.
ACAAGATAATGATCAGATCCACACAGTCAAAGATACATGAATGAGAACAAGATAATGATCAGATCCACACAGTCAAGGAGAAACATGAATGATCCAAGTCCAAGGAACATGTTACACTGCCCCTCCTACACAGGCTGAGTTACAAGATATACCAGGAACATGTTATGCTGCCCCTCCTACACAGGCTGAGTTACCAGGAACATGTTACACTGCCCCTCCTACACAGGCTGAGTTACAAGATATAGATACCAGGAACATGTTACGCTGCCCCTCCTACACAGGCTGAGTTACAAGATATAGATACCAGGAACATGTTACGCTGCCCCTCCTACACAGGCTGAGTTACAAGATATAGATACCAGGAACATGTTACACTGCCCCTCCTACACAGGCTGAGTTACAAGATATATATATCAGGAACATGTTACGCTGCTCCTCCTACACAGGCTGAGTTACAATAGATACCAGGAACATGCTACACTGCCCCTCCTACACAGGCTGAGTTACAAGATATAGATACCAGGAACATGTTACACTACCCCTCCTACACAGGCTGAGTTACAATATATACCAGGAAATTGTTACGCTGCCCCTCCTACACAGGCTGAGTTACAAGATATAGATACCAGGAACATGTTACACTGCCCCTCCTACACAAGCTGAGTTACAATAGATACCAGGAACATGTTACACTGCCCATCCTACACAGGCTGAGTCACAATAGATACCAGGAACATGTTACGCTGCCCCTCCTACACAGGCTGAGTTACAAGATATAGATACCAGGAACATGTTACACTGCCCCTCCTACACAGAATGAGTTACAAGATATAGATATCAGGAACATGTTACACTGCCCCTCCTACACAGGCTGAGTTACAAGATATAGATACCAGGAACATGTTACACTGCCCCTCCTACACAGGCTGAGTTACAAGATATAGATACCAGGAACATGTTACACTGCCCCTCCTACACAGGCTGAGTTACAAGATATAGATACCAGGAACATGTTACGCTGCCCCTCCTACACAGGCTGAGTTACAAGATATAGATACCAGGAACATGTTACGCTGCCCCTCCTACACAGGCTGAGTTACAATAGATACCAGGAACATGTTACACTGCCCCTCCTACACAGGCTGAGTTACAAGATATAGATACCAGGAACATGTTACACTGCCCCTCCTACACAGGCTGAGTTACAAGATATATATATATATCAGGAACATGTTACACTGCCCCTCCTACACAGGCTGAGTTACAAGATATAGATACCAAGAACATGTTACACTGCCCCTCCTACACAGGCTGAGTTACAAGATATATATATCAGGAACATGTTACGCTGCCCCTCCTACACAGGCTGAGTTACAAGATATATATATCAGGAACATGTTACGTTGCCCCTCCTACAGAGGCTGAGTTACAAGATATATATATCAGGAACATGTTACGCTGCCCCTCCTACACAGGCTGAGTTACAAGATATATATATCAGGAACATGTTACGCTGCCCCTCCTACACAGGCTGAGTTACAAGATATAGATACCAGGAACATGTTACACTGCCCCTCCTACACAGGCTGAGTTACAAGATATAGATACCAGGAACATGTTACGCTGCCCCTCCTACACAGGCTGAGTTACAAGATATAGATACCAGGAACATGTTACGCTGCCCCTCCTACACAGGCTGAGTTACAAGATATATATATCAGGAACATGTTACGCTGCCCCTCCTACACAGGCTGAGTTACAAGATATAGATACCAGGAACATGTTACGCTGCCCCTCCTACACAGGCTGAGTTACAATAGATACCAGGAACATGTTACACTGCCCCTCCTACACAGGCTGAGTTACAATAGATACCAGGGCCATGTTACGCTGTCCCTCCTACACAGGCTGAGTTCACTTCTTGCAGCATCACAATGCCTTTCTGATGTGGTGCTGGGGTTGTCTAGCCAACCCACCCTGGTGGAGGTGCCAGTTGCTGGGTCTGACCCAGGCACCCACTGAGTGGGTTGTCTAGCCAACCCACCCTGGTGCAGGTGCCAATTGCTGGGTCTGACCCAGGCACCCACTGAGTGGCTTGTCTAGCCAACTCACCCTGGTGCAGGTGCCAGTTGCTGGGTCTGACCCAGGCACCCACTGAGTGGCTTGTCTAGCCAACCCACCCTGGTGCAGGTGCCAGTTGCTGGGTCTGACCCAGGCACACACTGAGTGGGTTGTCTAGCCAACCCACCCTGGTGCAGGTGCCAGTTGCTGGGTCTGACCCAGGCACCCACTGAGTGGCTTGTCTAGCCAACCCACCCTTGTGGAGGTGCCAGTTGCTGGATCTGACCCAGGCACCCACTGAGTGGGTTGTCTTGCCAACCCACCCTGGTGCAGGTGCCAATTGCTGGGTCTGACCCAGGCACCCACTGAGTGGCTTGTCTAGCCAACTCACCCTGGTGGAGGTGCCAGTTGCTGGGTCTGACCCAGGCACCCACTGAGTGGGTTGTCTAGCCAACCCACCCTGGTGGAGGTGCCAGTTGCTGGGTCTGACCCAGGCACCCACTGAGTGTGTTGTCTAGCCAACCCACCCTGGTGCAGGTGCCAATTTCTGGGTCTGACCCAGGCACCCACCGAGTCAGTGCTGAAGGCAACTATATCAGGTTGTACATGGTGTTTGCAAGCTGAGGGCCATCAAAGAGAAACATGAATGAGAACAAGATAATGATCAGATCCACACAGTCAAGGAGAAACATGAATGACAACAAGATACTGATCAGATCCACACAGTCAACGAGAAACATGAATGAGAACAAGATAATGATCAGATCCACACAGTCAAGGAGTAACATGAATGAGAACAAGATAATGATCAGATCCACACAGTCAAGGAGAAACATGAATGAGAACAAGATAATGATCAGATCCACACAGTCAAAGAGAAACATGAATGAAAACAAGATAATGATCAGATTCACAGTCAAAGAGATACATGAATGAAAACAAGATAATGATCAGATCCACACAGTCAAAGAGATACATGAATGAAAACAAGATAATGATCAGATCCACACAGTCAAAGAGATACATGAATGAAAACAAGATAATGATCAGATACACACAGTCAAAGAGATACATGAATGAAAACAAGATAATGATCAGATCCACACAGTCAAAGAGATACATGAATGAAAACAAGATAATGATCAGATTCACAGTCAAAGAGATACATGAATGAAAACAAGATAATGATCAGATTCACAGTCAAAGAGATACATGAATGAAAACAAGATAATGATCAGATCCACACAGTCAAAGAGATACATGAATGAAAACAAGATAATGATCAGATCCACACAGTCAAAGAGATACATGAATGAGAACAAGATAATGATCAGATCCACACAGTCAAAGAGATAAATGAATGAGAACAAGATAATGATCAGATCCACACAGTCAAGGAGATACATGAATGAAAACAAGATAATGATCAGATCCACACAGTCAAGGAGAAACATGAATGAGAACAAGATAATGATCAGATCCACACAGTCAAAGAGAAACATGAATGAGAACAAGATAATGATCAGATCCACACAGTCAAAGAGATAAATGAATGAGAACAAGATAATGATCAGATCCACACAGTCAAAGAGATACATGAATGAAAACAAGATAATGATCAGATTCACAGTCAAAGAGATACATGAATGAAAACAAGATAATGATCAGATCCACACAGTCAAAGAGATACATGAATGAAAACAAGATAATGATCAGATCCACACAGTCAAAGAGATACATGAATGAGAACAAGATAATGATCAGATCCACACAGTCAAAGAGATAAATGAATGAGAACAAGATAATGATCAGATCCACACAGTCAAGGAGATACATGAATGAAAACAAGATAATGATCAGATCCACACAGTCAAGGAGAAACATTAATGAGAACAAGATAATGATCAGATCCACACAGTCAAAGAGAAACATGAATGAGAACAAGATAATGATCAGATCCACAGTCGGTGGCAAGAGCTCATTTTGTCTCAAACCTTGTGGTATTCAACTAAACATGAAATATGACACTACAACAACCAAACATGAAATATGACACTACAATAAATAAGCATGAAATATGATAACCAACCAAACATTTAGTGCCCCGACCGAATACTCACTGCTTCTTGGTTTTCCGTGTTTGCCTGGGGGCGGGCTTCTGTGGAGCATGATCCATGAATAGAGTGACGCTGGAGTTGTGGCTGCTTGTGTGTGAAGAATCACTGCTACAAAACAGTGAGTTCCTTCTGTTCTTGGCTTCATCAGAGACAGCGTTGTCAAAGGCAACCTCAGACACAACAATCTTCCGTCCGTAATGCCTCATGGCTCCCCAAGGCATGGTTCAGTTTTGATCTTTAACAGTGTCAAAAACAAATGTGTTCAATTGTAATCTTTAACAGTGTCAAAAATATGTTCAATTGTAATCTTTAACAGTGTCAAAAACTGTTCAATTGTAATCTTTAACAGTGTCAAAAACTGTTCAATTGTAATCTTTAACAGTGTCAAAAACTGTTCAATTGTAATCTTTAACAGTGTCAAAAACTGTTCAATTGTAATCTTTAACAGTGTCAAAAACTGTTCAATTGTAATCTTTAACAGTGTCAAAAACTGTTCAATTGTAATCTTTAACAGTGTCAAAAACAAATATGTTCAATGGCAATCTTTAACAGTGTCAAAAACAAATATGTTCAATTGTAATCTTTAACAGTGTCAAAAACAAATATGTTCAACTGTAATCTTTAAAAGTGTCAAAAACAAATATGTTCAATTGTAATCTTTAACAGTGTCAAAAACAAATATGTTCAATTGTAATCTTTAACAGTGTCAAAAATATGTTCAATTGTAATCTTTAACAGTGTCAAAAACAAATATGTTCAATTGTAATCTTTAACAGTGTCAAAAACAAATATGTTCAACTGTAATCTTTAACAGCTGTCAAAAACAAATATATTAAATGGTAATCTTTAACAGTGTCAAAAACAAATATGTTCAACTGTAATCTTTAACAGTGTCAAAAACAAATATGTTCAACTGTAATCTTTAACAGTGTCAAAAACTGTTCAACTGTAATCTTTAACAGTGTCAAAAACTGTTCAATTGTAATCTTTAACAGTGTCAAAAACTGTTCAATTGTAATCTTTAATAGTGTCAAAAACAAATATGTTCAAATGTAATCTTTAATAGTGTCAAAAACAAATATGTTCAAATGTAATCTTTAACAGTGTCAAAAACAAATATGTTCAACTGTAATCTTTAACAGTGTCAAAAACAAATATGTTCAATTGTAATCTTTAACAGTGTCAAAAACTGTTCAATTGTAATCTTTAACAGTGTCAAAAACTGTTCAATTGTAATCTTTAACAGTGTCAAAAACTGTTCAACTGTAATCTTTAACAGTGTCAAAAACTGTTCAATTGTAATCTTTAACAGTGTCAAAAACTGTTCAATTGTAATCTTTAACAGTGTCAAAAACAAATATGTTCAACTGTAATCTTTAAAAGTGTCAAAAACAAATATGTTCAACTGTAATCTTTAACAGTGTCAAAAACAAATATGTTCAATTGTAATCTTTAACAGTGTCAAAAATATGTTCAATTGTAATCTTTAACAGTGTCAAAAACAAATATGTTCAATTGTAATCTTTAACAGTGTTAAAAACAAATGTGTTCAATTGTAATCTTTAACAGTGTCAAAAACAAATATGCTCAATTGTAATCTTTAACAGTGTCAAAAACAAATATGTTCAACTGTAATCTTTAACAGTGTCAAAAACAAATGTGTTCAATTGTAATCTTTAACAGTGTCAAAAACAAATATGTTCAACTGTAATCTTTAACAGTGTCAAAAACTGTTCAATTGTAATCTTTAACAGTGTCAAAAACTGTTCAATTGTAATCTTTAACAGTGTCAAAAACTGTTCAACTGTAATCTTTAACAGTGTCAAAAACTGTTCAACTGTAATCTTTAACAGTGTCAAAAACTGTTCAATTGTAATCTTTAACAGTGTCAAAAACTGTTCAATTGTAATTTTTAACAGTGTCAAAAACTGTTCAATTGTAATCTTTAACAGTGTCAAAAACAAATATGTTCAATTGTAATCTTTAACAGTGTCAAAAAAAATATGTTCAATTGTAATCTTTAACAGTGTCAAAAACTGTTCAATTGTAATCTTTAACAGTGTCAAAAACTGTTCAATTGTAATCTTTAACAGTGTCAAAAACTGTTCAATTGTAATCTTTAACAGTGTCAAAAACAAATATGTTCAATTGTAATCTTTAACAGTGTCAAAAACAAATATGTTCAATTGTAATCTTTAACAGTGTCAAAAACAAATATGTTCAATTGTAATCTTTAACAGTGTCAAAAACAAATATGTTCAATGGCAATCTTTAACAGTGTCAAAAACTGTTCAATTGTAATCTTTAACAGTGTTAAAAACTGTTCAATTGTAATCTTTAACAGTGTCAAAAACTGTTCAATTGTGATCTTTAACAGTGTCAAAAACTGTTCAATTGTAATCTTTAACAGTGTCAAAAACTGTTCAATTGTAATCTTTAACAGTGTCAAAAACAAATATGTTCAACTGTAATCTTTAACAGTGTCAAAAACAAATATGTTCAATTGTAATCTTTAACAGTGTCAAAAACTGTTCAATTGTAATCTTTACCAGTGTCAAAAACAAATATGTTCAACTGTAATCTTTAACAGTGTCAAAAACAAATATGTTCAACGGCAATCTTTAACAGTGTCAAAAACTGTTCAATTGTAATCTTTCATCATCATCATCATCTTCCACTTCTGCCGTCAAGCGTCATGGGGAGGAATAATTTGCGTTCCAGCGCCCGGTGGACGGCACTGGATAGTGTCATTCCGTGTGGTTGTACAATGTCTCTGATGTCGTCAATCCATTTTCTTCTTGGACGTCCTCGTGGTCTCGTCGCAGATGATCTTTGATGTAAGGCCAGTGATGGTAGTTGCTGATGTTGCATTCTAACGACATGGCCAAACCACTTGATCTTCTGTCTTTCAATAAATGTGGCACAAGATGTTGATCTCACAGTCTGTCTGATAGTAGCATTTCTTACTCGGTCTCGGATTGTTAAGTTGGCAGCTCTCCTCAGGCATCTCATTTCGCAGGTGTTGATTTTGCGAAGGTGTAATTTGGATAAAGTCCAGGTTTGAGATTGGTAGCACAAGGTTGGTGTGAATATGCTGTTTATTATCCGTCGTTTTGCGGACATGGGTATGTTTGGATGCTTCAGTAAGGGTGATAGTTGATATGTAAGTGCACTAGCTTTTTAGCATCTGATTTCAATTTCTCTGTCCAATCTGCCGTCTTCTGTGATCATACTCCAAGATATTTGACTTCTTTAACTTGTTTCAGAGTTGTGCTATTTATCTGTATACTTAATGGGCCCAGGGATCTGCTAACTTGCATTACTTCGGTTTTTCTTTAACAGTGTCAAAAACAATTATGTTCAATTCTAATCTGTAACAGGAGGGAAGAAAAGGCTGTGTTGCTATCTAAAGAGGCAGAGAAAGCACTAACAGAGTGGAAGCCGTGAGTTCTATAACACAACAGCAACATTTACAACAAACACACAAGTCAACATGAATGTCATCCAGTATTAAGTATCAACAAATGTATCAGTTCAGCAGCAAACTTACATGAAATGTCAATGTGTTGTAGATAATCAAAGGCAATGAATGAATCAACAAAAAACAAGAAGTAGATTGTGAGCTTTACTAAAACACGATTACAAGAAACAAATTGGAGGTTGCGGCCCAAGCCTTCGTTTAGATAATCAAAGGAACGGCAACATCAACATTCTGATGGGTGAGCTGAATGCCATGATGGGGTCAGATAACAGAGGTTATGAAGAGATCATGGGGAAATACGGACTTGGGGTAATCAATGAATAAGCATCAGTAAACCACAATAGAGAAAATTATATTTTATGGCCAGTCTAGTAAGTGCCAGGCCTGCAACAGTTAGTAGATAAGTCTCTAGTAAGTGCCAGGCCTTCAACAGTTAGTAGATAAATCTCTAGTAAGTGCCAGGCCTTCAACAGTTAGCAGACAAGTCTCTAGTAAGTGCCAGGCCTTCAATAGTTAGCAGACAAGTCTCTAGTAAGTGCCAGGCCTTCAACAGTTAGCAGACAAGTCTCTAGTAAGTGCCAGGCCTTCAACAGTTAGCAGACAACTCTCTAGTAAGTGCCAGGCCTTCAACAGTTAGTAGATAAGTCTCTAGTAAGTGCCAGGCGTTCAACAGTTAGTAGATAAGTCTCTAGTAAGTGCCAGGCGTTCAACAGCCTGGTAGATAAGTCTCTAGTAAGTGCCAGGCCTGCAACAATTAGTAGACAAGTCTCTAGTAAGTGCCAGGCCTTCAACAGTTAGCAGACAAATCTCTAGTAAGTGCCAGGCGTTCAACAGCCTGGTAGATAAGTCTCTAGTAAGTGCCAGGCCTGCAACAATTAGTAGACAAGTCTCTAGTAAGTGCCAGGCCTTCAACAGTTAGTAGACTAATAAGTGCCAGGCCTGCAACAGTTAGTAGATAAGGAGCGTACGGTAGACTGCAAGGAGCAGGTTACAAGCATTTCAAATTTATCATGTACAGAAGTCTTTGACATTTGAACAAAAACGTACAGCATGGATTAAATGCTCCAGTCTCCCACCACAGAAAACAACAGGTAAACCCTAGGACAGTAGAAATACTAGAATCACATAACCCCAGCTCACACTGTATCACCGACACGAATTCACGTATGTGTATACTAGAATCACACAACCCCAGCTCACACTCTTATCACCAACAAGCATTCACATATTGTGTATATGTCACGAGCTAATTGTGAGCTCTGATCACACTGTAGCTCAGCACAGCCTTACAACAAAAAGCACTTTAACGATAGGTAGGAGTGAGAGGGCTCTCCTAAACTCGGCACTCGGAGGAAGACCGTGGCTAGGAGTGAGAGGGCTCTCCTAAACTCGGCACTCGGAGGAAGACCGTGGCTAGGAGTGAGAGGGCTCTCCTAAACTCAGCACTCGGAGGAAGACCGTGGCTAGGAGTGAGAGGGCTCTCCTAAACTCTGCACTCGGAGGATGACCGTGGTCGAAGTTAGACCGGGTCAGACTTGTAGTAGTGGAATGGCCACTTTGAGATGGCCGCCCGATATATTATGGTTTTACTTGCTGTTGTTATTGGGCATGTTACTGTGAGTTGATTGATACTTGAGATCATGTGCAACATTGTAGATGTGAATTCAAGGACATAATAGATGTAATAAAACTGTTAGGCATCATGTTAAATACTTATAGTTGTGATACTCGTGATCGTCAGATGAAAGAGAGTTCAAGGATAAGTCTAACCAGCTGCTTACTTAATGACACTAAAATGTAGTCCTAATATAATATTGTGGCTTAACCAACCACTTGATTACAAGATGAGTCAGTCCATTGACGATAAGCAATTAACTCAGTCCATCGACACTCAACAAGTAATTCTACAATTGATGACGAAGTGAATGCAAGAATCTCCAAGGCCAGAGTGGCCTTTGGCAGACTACAAGAATGTATGGGACAGAACTGGAATAAGCCTGCAAACAAAGCTAAAAGTCTACAAAGCAGTCGTATTATCCACACTGCTATATGCTTGTGAAACCTGGACTGTTTATCAGCGACACGCCAGGAAATTAAACCACTTCCACACAGTCTGCCTTAGGAAGCTATTGAAAATTAAATGGCAAGACAAGATCCCTGACACGGAAGTTCTAGAAAGAGCGTCCGTGGTCAGTATCCACACTCTACTAATGAAGAATCAGATTTACTGGGCTGGTCACTTGACTCGCATGCCAGATCACAGGCTCCCTAAACGATTTTTTTACGGCGAGCTGCATTGTGGTTTTTTAAAAAAAAGGGGGGGGGGGGGGGGGGGGGGGGTATTGAGTGGACTGAGTGGACATGGCTGCGTAGAGTTGACATTGTCAGAGTCCAGCATTGCTTGTTGCTGGACAGCTTTGGTATTGAGTGGACTGAGTGGTCATGGCTGCATAGAGTTGACATTCTCAAGATGCAGAATTGTTGTTTGTCCATCAAGAATGATGATGACCATTCATTTCATCCAGTGTGGTTGAAAGTATAGAGCCGTGAGTTTTAAGATGGCTGGTAAGGCCTATTTGGCTCGAAATGTTCTTTGACAATGTAGGCAAAGAATGCTTGACGTTCCATGAGGAGGACCTCCTGCAGTGGTTTTTCTGTCCAGCTTTTTTTTTCATAGCAGTTGTAGTTCTGTTTGCTTCACAAGTGACTGCACCCTTGTGTAATGATGTAAGCCACGAATTTCGGTTTTTGGCAGCAGCATCCCAAGTGTCGTGATGAATTCCAAAAACATTTAGTGTGATCTTCAGAGTGCCTTTAAAGTGTTTCCTCTGGTTACCTTGGGAGCGTTTGTGGTAAACGCTCCCAAGATAGCCAGAGGAAACACTTTAAAGGCACTCTGAAGATCACACTAAATGTAACTAAGATACCTATCTGCAAGAAGTAATGATGGGGATAGATCTTTTGCTGTCAACAGCCAGTCAGTATATTCAGCATTAGTCTATGGGATGGGTGCAACGACATTCAACAATTTTTGTGAAAACATGAACCTACAAGGCTTCATCACAAAACATTTCATAGCAAAGTGAATAAACTATATTCAAAGATAGAAGATCTGGAGGACACTGTTTTTTCTCAAACCGTAAAGTATGTTCGACAGGCTCATGCACAACAGTCAGGCATAACTCTACATGACAATGATGTGCTAGATATTAGTGTCAGCTTTGATGGCACTTGGCTGACTAGAGGCCACACATCCCACATTGGAGTTGGCTGTGCAGTGGATGTTCTTACAGGACTTTGCATAGATGCCCATGTTATGTCCACATATTGCCAGGTGTGTGAAACCACTGGTAAGACACTTTCCAGGGACAAACCAGATGAATTTGCAGCATGGAAGGCAGAACATCTTCTAAACTGTGACAACAATTTCACAGGATCTGCTGGAGTGATGGAGGTGGAGGCTGCAAGGGTGCTGTGGCGACGGTCTGTGGCCCGTCATAAACTTGCTACACGTCAATACTTTCTGATGGTGACACCAAAACATTTGCGGAACTTACCAAGATCAAACCATATGGGGATGACATTCAGATAGACAAAGAGGAGTGTATCAACCATGTCAGTAAACGCCTTGGAACAGCACTGCGCAAACTAAACTAAACTACTTAGTAGATGTGTGTCAGGATAAACTCAGAATTCAAATGAGTGTTTACACAGATTGATATGGGCTCGATGCACTAAAGACAACTTTGCCTCTCGCAAGCGCGTTCAGTTTGCAGTTGTAACTGCAGCAAGAGAGTTCAACTTTGGAGCTGCTGCTGCCCAAGACACTGCCCAGTTTTATGGACCTTCTACAGGCCTGCATATGCAGAGACTAGGAACATTTAGGATGCAGAAGCAAGTAAGAAATAGTCTGAAGTACAAGAAGGACAAACAAACTAAAAGACGCGACACTGTACGAGCGGCCAAACTGAAGAGACAAGGTGAGCTGCATGCTCTGGAGGGAGGTCCTGCATATTCAGCAGGACAATTTTAACACTCAAGGTACAGTTTTACACTTTTTTTCTCTGTAAAAGAGTGCATTAGTAATAAAAAAACAAAAAAATAATTAGTTTTTCCCTGTTTTCTCATTTCGCCAGTTTTTTATACATAAGTACAATTGTTTTACAAACTATTCGTTAGATTTCACTCCAACTTTGCAGAGATATTCTTTATTATATCACTTACATTGTGAGTAGATTAATCTTGAAAATTACATTTTAGTTTTTGTGCTACACTAAAAAAAAAAAAAAATGTCATGAAAAATGTCATTACCATTTTCACATTTTGAAAAAAAAAACTGCAAAGAGATATATTAAAATTTTCTACTAAACTTGTAAAGGGTCTATTTACTTACACTATAAAACAAAGAATTTAGCCTGTACATTAAAAAATAAATGTTTTATGGGTATATTAAGAAATTCAATATGGCCGCTGTTTATCTTGGTTTCCATAGCAACCGTTAAGTGCAAAGTCAATTTGACAATATTTTATCGATCAGCAGTCTTTAATATCAAACCCTATACCATAAAAGAACATAGAAATTAAGTAGTATGGAATTAAATTTTTTAAGGTTAGCATTGCCTCAAAGAGAAAGCAAGTTTAAAGATTATTAATAATTTATTTGTATACTTGTACTATTTTTATATCATTTAACATGACAGAACATATTTCTGAAGTCAGTTTTCATATCCACAGTCAAAGAGAAAATTGCAGATGAAATAAAATGTAAACTTGAAATTCTACAAAACCCATTGGAGGAAAGCGTTGACCAAACTTGGTTGAACATCAAGAATACAATTCAAACTACAGCAGAAGAATGTCTCGGTGTGTTAACCATGCATAGAAAGAACAGGTGATTCAATAAAAAATGTGAAGAAGCAGTCATTAGGAAAAATAATGCCAGACAGTTGTGGTTAAATGACATCAACAACATCCAAAATGAAGAGCAATATAGAACTGAATGTAAACAGACTACAAAAATAGTATGGCAGCAGAAGCGAGAATGTATGGGCAATATAATCATTCATCATTGGCACCTTGCCGTCTTGACAGACGATAGTTTGTGCTTTAAAAAGGCATAATAACTTTTAACTATGGCGGTAGCGAGTGTGACTGATAAGGCCAATTTGCGCTGTAAATGTCCGTTCACAGTGGGTGCATGTGAACACGTGGTCATTTCCACCATCATGCACCAGCAATATAATCAAAGATATGGAAACTAATCACCAGAAAAATGAATCCAGAAAGTTTTTTAAAGAACTGAAGTTAATGAAACGAGGGCACCAACACAAAACATATGGTTTAAAAGACAAAAATGGGAATATGATAAATACCAATGAGGAAATGTGTAACACATGGAAAGAATACTTTGTTGAATTACTAAATTGTGAAGCTCCAAATAACACTTTCGCACACGAAGCGGGTCTAACATGTGAACCACAAATTGAAGAACGTACTTTTGAAGAAATCCTATATGTAATAACACGACTTAAAAACAATAAAGCAACTGGGGCTGATGGAATTGCTGCTGAATTTATAAAGGCAGGCGGCCACGCATTACATCTAAAGCTATACGAACTAATAATAAAAATCTGGAGGACAGAAGAAATACCCCATGACTGGAAAGAGTCATTATTGATACCAATCTTTAAGAAAGGAAACAAGTTCCAATGTGGAAATTATAGAGGAATATCACTACTGTCCACAAGCTATAAGATACTATCCGCAGTATTACTAAATAGACTAAAACCATATTCAGAAGACATATTAGGTGACTACCAGGCGGGTTTCAGACAAAACAGATAAACAATAGATCAGATATTTATCTTGTGACAAATAGCCGAGAAAAATTGGGAATATAAAAGAGATCTCCATAACGTTTTTGTGGATTTTAAAAAGGCTTATGATAGTGTCCATAGGAATAGTTTATGGAATGCTATGCAGGAATTTGTAATACCAAGGAAGTTAATCAACATGACCAGACTATGCATGGAAGATACTTATAATATAGTAACATATAAAGGCAGGAAATCAGACCCTTTCCAAATAACATCTGGCTTGAAACAGGGTGATGCACTATCGCCGCTCCTTTTCAATCTGGCTCTAGAGAAAGTTGTAAGGAAGGTAAAGGAGGAATGTGCTATTGGAGGAACATCCAGACTGCTTGGTTATGCAGATGATATAGATATTATAGGGGAAAATGAACAAAAGACAGTGGAAATATTGACTCACTTAAAGGAAAAAGCTCAACAAATGGGGCTGGTTATCAACCAAGATAAGACAGAATATATGGTAATTTCAAGAGAAGGAACGGCAAAAAACTCTGGCCACATACAAATAGATAATATGACCATTAAAAGAACAGAAACATACAAATACCTGGGTACAATCTTCAACTGCTCCAACATAATAAGGGAAGAAATACAAGCTAGAATCAACTCTGGAAATAAGATATACTATGCACTACAACACCTGCTAAAATCAAATGTGCTATCTCGTAACACCAAGATCACAATTTACAAAACACTGATCAGACCTGTTGTGCTGTATGGCTCTGAAACCTGGAGTACAACTAAAGGAGACGAAACCTTGTTACAAACCTTTGAGAACAAAGTCTTAAGACGCATCTTTGGGCCCAATAGGGATACACAAAGTGGAGAGCAGAAAAGAAGAAGCAACAAAGACATTTATGATCTGTTTAAGTCCCCACTAATCACTGGTATCATGAAGGCTAACAGACTGCAATGGCTGGGGCATATAGAAAGAATGGAAGACAATAGGGAAACAAAACTCGCTTATACTCAGGAAATAAATGACCGTAGACCCCGAGGTAGACCAAGAAGACGGTGGAGAGATATAATACAGATCTACAAGCACTTGGAATCAACGACTGGCAAGAGAGGGTCAACCAGAGAGACGAATGGAGATTGCTTGTATCTGCAGCAAAGAACCTCAATGGCTCGGAACGCTGAAGAAGAAGTTTTCATATCCGTCTATGACCCGTTTGAGACAATCTCACACGGACTGGCAGTGATAGTACAATTTATTATTTTAGAATTAACTGTAAATGAGAAAATACTGTTAGATGAGTATTTTCTTGTAATCTGCAGCATTTGTCTTGTATTTTTGCATCTCTGATTATTGTTGGGAGAAGCTATACACAAAATTTTGTGATCAGTACGAGCCGCTATACACAAAATTATGTGGCTGGTCACGTGATAATTTGGCACAAAATTTTGTGTATAGTACGCGCCGCTGTACACAAAAATTTGTGGCCGGTCACGTGATTAGTCGGCGCAAAATTTTGTGTATAGAATGAGCCGCTATACACAAAAATTTAGGACTTAGGAGGAATCAAAGATAGAACCCATATAGTATAGAACCAGACCCCGGTGCCTTGGAAACACCTCTGTGGTCACGTGATTATTCTGCAAAACTGGTTGGGAATCCCCCTATCCCCTTTCCCAGGGTGGAATTCCAGGGGGTAGACAGGTAGGTAGTTTGCTTGGTAGGTTCGATGGTTGACAGGTAAGTAGGTATTTTGCTTGGTAAGTTGGGTGATAGACAGTTAGATAGGTATTTTGTTAGTTAGTTAGTTAGCCGACAGATCACCCTCATTGCACATCAAACCATTCAGTCCATAAGTGTTCAGATCACCTCAGTAAATCCCGCAGCGTGTAGCGGCTCAGGCCACCAGTTCTGTGTTGGTTTATTACTCTTCTTTCGCTTCCTTAACTATACTATAAGGCATGGCTGGGAAAGAGGCAGGCTGTCAAAAAGCCAGAAAGACAAACATGCCACAGGTTGAGTTGGCAAACCTGAAGAATGAAGTCCATAGTACGATGAGGGGTCAGATCAAAGAGGAATGGCTACACAGCTACTTGCTGCCGCTGCCAAAACCGAACATAGACCAGTCCAAGATAAGCGGCTGCAGAATCATTACGATGCAGAACACTGCTGGCAAGCTACTGGAGAAAATTGTAGCACACAGACTTGCTTGTGACTTGGAACAACTCGGCGACTTCACAGAGATGCTCCAACACTCTTCGCTCACTAACACTCACTAGCTCAGTCAGACGACAACATGTACGCTCATTCACTCATACTCCTCAACAAAAAGCCATCGATATAATGGGCTAGGCAATTTTAATACGGCTAACAAGCTTCGAACGCCGATCGTACCTGCCAGGAAGATACTGGGAGTCTGACCAGCGGCAGGTGATAGCACCGGACGCCACCCACACGCAAAGGGGATACGTGGTCACAATATGGACACTATAAGGAGGCGTGAGAGTGAGTCAGGAATGGTCTGTGGCGGGAGTACATTGCATCAGTTAGATGGTAGTTAACGCAGATGCGGCCGACTGGTGGTGTGCTTGTTTACCGTGGTGAACACAGCGTCCTGAAGCAATTAAACTCATCTCTTCATCGTTCTACTGTGTGTTCCTGAGTGGCTGTTCCTTCGTTTGACGGTGTTGGTCTTTGACGAGACGACGGTTGACGCAGAGTGCCACCCCGCAGGTCTTGGCCGTTGGTCTGGGGACCCTCAAGGTCATCATGCCCCTGGACAACAGATGAGTCGACCGGCTACCCTTGTACGCAACGTCAGCCCCGTGACACTCACTGTCAGCCCTACACAGATTGAAAGACTTGAAAAGGTACAAAACGAAGTCATGCGCATCATTTTGGGCTGTCCAGCATGAAAGACTTGGGAGTAAGAATCGGCACGGCCAGACGCGAGAGGTACATCGTGAAAAACGAGGTGCCTCTCAACCAACACAGAACTGGCACTATTAGCCACCGGACGCTGATAATTGATAACGCTTCCTGCGTAGTGTTCTTGTTTGTCCCCACCCACCCACACACACCTCTTTTAACTTGCTCTTCCCGCAGTCTGATCATGGCCGTAGGTTCATTCATAGTAATCACTTCGTTCTCGCAAACGACTTCTCAACCTTTTTTTGGCCCATGCACCCCTTCACCACATGGTCAGAGTGTCACCCCCCCCCCCCCCTTTTTTTTTCATATTTCCTCCCTATAACGTAGTCCGGAGAGGAACCTACAACCTTCGGGACGAGGCAGTAACCACTCGGCCACGGAGATTGCCAGTTCCAATGAGAAAGAACGTATCACAGTGACCTGTCCATCGTTCGTTCATTGTCCGTGTCAGAATATCAATCTCAGTACAGACCACTATGAGTCGTATTGGGTATATGTTGCTAGCCTGAAATTTGTATATATCAGGGTGATGTGGTGGTGCTGTCGACTTGATGTCCCACCATATCTCCCGCTCTCAGGGTGATGTGGTGGTGCTGTCGACTTGATGTCCCACCATATCTCCTGCTCTCAGGGTGATGTGGTGGTGCTGTCGACTTGATGTCCCACCATATCTCCTGCTCTCAGGGTGATGTGGTGGTGCTGTCGACTTGATGTCCCACCATATCTCCTGCTCTCAGGGTGATGTGGTGGTGCTGTCGACTTGATGTCCCACCATATCTCCTGCTCTCAGGGTGATGTGGTGGTGCTGTCGACTTGATGTCCCACCATATCTCCTGCTCTCAGGGTGATGTGGTGGTGCTGTCGACTTGATGTCCCACCATATCTCCTGCTCTCAGGGTGATGTGGTGGTGCTGTCGACTTGATGTCCCACCATATCTCCTGCTCTCAGGGTGATGTGGTGGTGCTGTCGACTTGATGTCCCACCATATCTCCTGCTACTCGTGTTAGGTTGAGTCGATCTTGAAGACTGAGATTTGACAGATCCTCGCTAGAAGACATGACCACCACTTGTAAACAATTAATACCACTCACTCTGAGTGTTCATTTGGCCATGATTCGCATCATGCTTATGTATATGTTTCTTTGAGCCTGCTTTGACATACAGCATTTTACAGCACACCACACTCGCCTTCGTGCTTTTTAAGAGCAACGTGAAACTCTTCGAAACTTAAAAAGAGCGCTGCTTTTTCTATGGCCATCTTCAAAAGTAAAAGCCAAGCTCAGTATTTGCAGCGAAGTAGACAAAAGATCAGTATTGAAGTAAAGCGTCAAGCTCAGTATTTGCAGCGAACGAAGCGGACATCAATGTGACCAACCAGCCGGAAGTAGAATAGGGGCGCGTATTATAGACAAAATTTTGTGCCGAATAATCAAGTGACCAGCCAAAATTTTTGTGTGTAGCGGCTCGTGCTATAAACAAAATTTTGTGTATAGTCACTTCGTTATTGTTTGTCAATGGTAGTGTCTACTGGAGACATTTTGTTGGAGACACTCCGATTCGAACACAAAGGAGAGCTGTGCAGACAGCGAAATCTGAGAAATTTTGTGTTCAAGATCCTGACCCTCAAATATGGATATCTCCGCTTAGAATTGACATGCAGACATCATTGAGGTACCGTTGGAATTTGTTTTTCAAGGCCTATCTATCTGTAGTGGTCTCATTAGTAAATACTCAATTTAAAAATCATGATCAGAATAAACACAGAAGGGCAGGAGGGCTGAGTCACCTGACCAGGATGTGAATGAAAAATAATAGCGTGTTCCATCGTGCCATTACCCGAAGTAAAAACAAAAGTCATGTACGGAGTCAGGCCTCCATTGAAAATGTAGTCCTGGAAAACGCTGTCTAATTTACCATGCATTCTTTCGACGTCATTCATTCATTCACATCTCACGTGACAAGAACACACATCATCCGGGGTTTCCCAGGAAAGGTATGCCCAATATTCTGTGCACAGCGATTGGTTGAAATCATCCTGACCTTTTATATAAATAACATTATATTTCATACTTACCGTAATTAATTTTATTTTGGTGTTGCAGATAGAATTACATCAATTATAGATGTATATTTGAATTCTGCATACAATTTAAAATATATCTGGAAAGTTTAATTCTACTTACTAGCTTTGAATTGTGGATGAAACAACTTTTCTACGAAGCTGCGTTTTTGTTCTTTGTGTATATTGATCGGACGTGCATGTGCACTTTGTAACACAATTCTGGCGTTCTCAATCGAAGTAAGATAAAATATAAATGTATTTTTGAACTTTGCCTACAATTTTAAATATAAATATTGAGCACAACCCACTACTGGCAACGCCGATCGCATTCTGGTATGAACCTAAGGCCTATCCACGTCAATATGGAAGCACTATACTCGAGTTTCGCCCTCGTTTGAGCTCGTCAGTAGTGCATATCCCTGACCGGATCCGGAAACAGTCCCGGATCACGCGTGTGAAGCGGGTGTGTAACCACGCGACACACACTGGACACACCAAATTATCACAACAGAATATCACAACGCTACCCATCGTAGGCTATGCTCAAGATTGCCCAATCGCCGCGACCGACGTCCGTCAATCGATGGGACCCGAACGATCAGGACTTCTCACTGGCAAGGAACACCAGGCCTCCTAAATCCAGTGAGCAATAATCAATTGATTATGTGGTTGTTTCGGGATTTGAAATTTAAATATTGAGCACAACCCACTACTGGCAACGCCGATCGCATTCTGGTATGAACCTAAGGCCTATCCACGTCAATATGGAAGCACTATACTCGAGTTTCGCCCTCGTTTGAGCTCGTCAGTAGTGCATATCCCTGACCGGATCCGGAAACAGTCCCGGATCACGCGTGTGAAGCGGGTGTGTAACCACGCGACACACACTGGACACACCAAATTATCACAACAGAATATCACAACGCTACCCATCGTAGGCTATGCTCAAGATTGCCCAATCGCCGCGACCGACGTCCGTCAATCGATGGGACCCGAACGATCAGGACTTCTCACTGGCAAGGAACACCAGGCCTCCTAAATCCAGTGAGCAATAATCAATTGATTATGTGGTTGTTTCGGGATTTGAAATTTAAATATTGAGCACAACCCACTACTGGCAACGCCGATCGCATTCTGGTATGAACCTAAGGCCTATCCACGTCAATATGGAAGCACTATACTCGAGTTTCGCCCTCGTTTGAGCTCGTCAGTAGTGCATATCCCTGACCGGATCCGGAAACAGTCCCGGATCACGCGTGTGAAGCGGGTGTGTAACCACGCGACACACACTGGACACACCAAATTATCACACACCAGATTATTGCTCACTGGATTTAGGAGGCCTGGTGTTCCTTGCCAGTGAGAAGTCCTGATCGTTCGGGTTCCATCGATTGACGGACGTCGGTCGCGGCGATTGGGCAATCTTGAGCATAGCCTACGATGGGTTGCGTTGTGATATTCCGTTGTTTCCGGATCCGGTCAGGGATATGCACTACTGACGAGCTCAAACGAGGGCGAAACTCGAGTATAGTGCTTCCATATTGACGTGGATAGGCCTTAGGTTCATACCAGAATGTGATCGGCGTTGCCAGTAGTGGGTTGTGCTCAATATTTAAATTTCAAATCCCGAAACAACCACATAATCAATTTTAAATATATCTGGAAAGTTTAATTCTACTTAATAGCTTTGAATTGTGGATGAAACAACATTTTCGGCGAAGCGTGCCTTCGTAAATGGGTAAACACATGGCCATGTGCCAATGCCACTGCGTGTATCGATCGCTGTGGCATGTTACACTTTCGCTTTAAAACACTCAAAACGTACAATCTGACCTACAAAAGTTAAAGAGAACACAACTTTAAAGATTATTAATAATTTATTTTTATACTTGTACTATCTTTTAATCATTTAACATGACGGAACATATTTTTGAAGTCAGTTTTCATAATCCGTCTATGACCCGTTTGGTTGAGACCAACCTCGCACGCGGAGAAAAATGAAAACGGCAGATTGGACCGTAAATAACTATTTTCTGACGCTTGCAATAGAAACCCATCAATTGTAGATGGGTCTTCGAATTCTGCATCAAATTTTTCAGAAATTTGGAAAGTTTCATCGCTAAACTTGCTTTAATTGTGGTTGAAAAACAGGCGAAAATGCTACGGTCATAAAACCCCAAACGGCGGCTTTACTAAATATCTTTGCAGAATAAGCATTGTCTTCTCGCTAGCGTAAGTCGTAAGCAGCCCGCCTGTCACACGGGAGTTCGGGGTTCACTTCCCGAATGGACATGAATTTTTTTTTTTTTTTTTTTAAATTTTTCACAAAATTATTAGGTGATATAATAGAAACTATTAAACATTACGAAGTAAAATATTATATAGAACTAAGAAACTGGAAGTTTGTGAATAAAGTGTGCTCTATGGATCTGTGCGAGCTGCCGACGAGCAAGCAGCGGAATTATCGCGTATCGGAATCGATGAATCCAATAGATGTCTTTGTTTAATGTGAATTTTAATTGCCGTATAAAATATCGCCCCTGAATCAGCAAAGTTTCATCGCTAAACTTGCTCGAATTGTGGTTGAAAAACAGATTTTCTGCGAAGATGTGACTTTGTGAATTGGAAACCCACGGGTCATGACGGCCACATATCGATTGCGCTGCACTTTTCAATACATAAAACATGCGATTTGACCTACAAAGTTAAATAGAACACAAGTTTAAAGATTATTAATAATTAATTTGTATATTTGTACTATTTTGTAATCATTTAACATGACGGAACATATTTTTGAAGTCAGTTTTCATATGACAGTTTGAGACAATCTCGCACGCATAGACGCGCAGACCCCAGCGGGTGCCGCTGGTTGGAGGAAAGGGACACATTAGAGAGCTCTCATTACGGATGAATAGAATGAGAAATCGCAACTTGTCTCACCTTCACAAAGATGTGAATATCTTCATTGAGGTACCATTAGATTTTGAATTTCAAGGCCTATCTACTGTGGCAGTCTCACTCAAAATTAAATTGATGATGGGACTCGCTAAAATTAAGAAGCCAGTGCGGATTTTTCGTGTTTTGATAAACAATTGAAGAATTGGGGTCCCAACGTAAAATAATTAAGCACGGAATCGGTGTTTATAAAAGTACTTTCAACCGTGTGTGTTCATTTCGTGCGCTAATAAAATAACCCATCCTAGAAGTAAGATTCTTACCAAGAAGTTGGTAGATTTCCTAGCCACAGATTGAGATTCAGTTGGTGAGACAGTTGACAGTGAACAACAGCAAACAAAACAACGGCAAACATAATATTTACATAACAGACATTGCTCGTTGAGCAATCTGTAGGTAATTATATTAATAAAACCTACATGAGTTAGGCGGGCGAGAAGCCTGAAGCTGGCAAGAAGACTGGAGAAATAATAAAACATCAGTTCAACAAACTGGACGTCTCCACTTTTTTCTTTCTACAGGATTCAGAAACAGCGCTTCCCCGTCGCCTCGTCTAACACGCCATCTCATTGGCTGGGCTAGATGTGTCCGTCTCCGTTATTGGATAGTTTATAGCGCTTCAAAAGTCTAGCCAGGCGACGGGCCACTTAAAAACAATACTCTCATATAAATGATTCAATTACGAAACAGTTAAGTTTAAATTAAGTTAAGAAATGACATTGCAGTTGAGGTTCTGCGGGAGTCCGTCCCTGTTACAAAGAGGTCAAGCCGTCTGACTCGGGCTCCAAAGGTTGTGGGTTCAATTCCGGGCCACGTCCTTCAGTTTAGTTAGTTAGTCTTTCCTCTTGAGCCTAAGGCGGCGCATAGGGCAGAAGTCCTGTCTCTCCATGCCTGGCGGTTCGCTGCTATCTGTTGTAGATCTTGGATATTTACTTGGCCATTGAATGAGCCTTCTCTAATGATGGTTCTACGCAGGGTCTCTCTTGGTCTTCCCCGTTTTCTTTTCCCTACCGGTGACCATATGAGGGCTTGGTAGGGGAGTCTTGTCTTGTCCATTCTGAGTACATGGCCGATGTAGTTCCAACGGCGTCTTCTTATGAAATTGGATACTGTATCTTGCTTAGTCTCTTGTCTTATTTGCGAATTGGTTCTGAAGTCTGTCCAGTGGATGTTTAGAAGTCTTCTAAGACATTTGTTCTCAAAATTGTCTAATTTTTTATCTAAAGCTACCGTTGATTTCCAACTTTCACATCCATACGTTAACACTGGAATCACACAAGAGTTGAAGATTTTATTACGAGTGCATTTTTCGGAGACTCCTGGGGGGAGGAGTCGTCGCCGGAGCTACGGAGATCGTACTTTTGTGCGACGCTTTCCGCGCTGGAAACAAAAGTCCAATAAGAGATTAAAAAAAAAAAAAAAACACCCGGTGCAATGAAGTCGACCCTGTCGACTTTTAAGCGACTTTTAAGTTGAGGTTCTGAGAGGTGCAATAGGTCCTACAAATCACCATGCTACAGATGTTGGTCTGACTGGATGATGGAGCCTGTGTCGGTGCACAACTCATCCACGTCTACAGCAGTCTGCCGTTCTCTTGATGTGTCTGCCCGTTCGCCCTCCTGTCTCTATAAATTATTTTATAGTACAGTATTGTACAAACTGACTATAGTATGTCCACATTTGTTTGCCTTCATTCACGATCAATTATTTTGAAAACTGTCTGTTGCATCGTTATGAAATTTGTCCAGCCGTCTTATATTTACCCCCACCCAAGGAATATGTCTTTGATAGGTCCAAAAACAACTTAAATCATTGAAAGCGGCGACGTTCCTTTGATATTTTTTGCTGAACAACTAGTGATTTCTCGTTAACAAAGTTATTTTTACGGTAATGGGAGACCTGTCAATTCTGATGACACACAAAGGCGTATCCAGATTCGTATGGGAGTGGGTGCAATGAAAGAACTAGCTTAAAATCGACAGGGTGGGCTGCATTGCACCGGGTTTTTATCCCATATGGCTCAGTTTCTTTCCGCAGCGCGGAAAGAGTCGCACAAAGCACGAACTCCGTAGTTCCAGCGACGACCCTCGGGAGTCTCCGAAAAAATGCACTCGTGAAATGAAGGACGCGGCCCGGAATCGAACATACAACCTTCGGAGCCCGAGTCAGACGGCTTGACCACTTCACCACGGAGAATCCCGAGAGGGGTGCAATGTGTAATATTAGTAAAGACAGAGAATTTACAGAGGCACGGGGTAAATAATTTGTAAATTAACAGGAAAGTAGAAGGAATATATTTCTTACCTTATTTTTCATTTCCTTCTTGTTTCTTCAGCTGATGCTGATGCTGTAATGTTTAGGGCCTGCAATTCGTCTGAATAGTTGGAGCAAAAATCCCAGTAAGTGTGTACGTAGATTAAGGTCTGCGATCTGCTCAGACCTTAATCTGTGTCGGACGATTCCAGTAGGTTGATGATTGCTCTCGGTTGCATAAAATTCAATCCATCCTTTCTCCAATAGTCCTCTTCCTCTTTCAAACCATGGTCCTGACGTTTTTTTTCCAGTACTTTTTATCATATTTTAATAGCGCGGACAGACAGACAAGACACCAGACAGACAGACAGCAGACAGACAGAAGGTAGGTATGTAGGTAGGTAGGCAGAAAGGTAGGTGGGTGGGTGGGTGGTTTGGCTGGCTGGGCTGCTGACTGGGTGGGTGGGTGGGTGCGGTCGGTCGGTGGGCGGTCGGTCGGTCCCTTCCGTTCGGTCTGGGTCGGTCGGTGGGTGGGTTGGTCGGCCGGCCGGCCACCGGCCGCAGACAGACAGACAGACAGACTGACCGCAGGACAGACAAACAGCAGGCAGAGAGACAGACAAGGAGACAGAGAGACAACATAGATAGATAGGATAGATGAATATGGATAGATGATAGATTAGATAGATAGATAGATATGATAGATAGGAGATAGATATGTAGATAGATAGATAGATAGATAGATAGATAGATAGATAGATAGATAGATAGATAGATAGATAGATAGATAGATAGATAGATAGATAGATAGATAGATCCCCGCCAGGAGCCGGGCCGAGCCAGCTAGTTTATTTATATAATCACGTTTCATGAAAGAACCCACAGTTTGACGACACCTCTGAACTACCCCATATAAATTCCCTCAGTCTGCCAAAAGCGAAACCGCGCAGACAAATTTCAAAAACAGCGGGGGTGTGTCTTGTTGAAGCGGTAATACTCTTAAAATGATGGAATGAATGCGGGGGCAATAAAATATATACCGCATATAATCAAACATTGAAATCTGCTGTACAATCTCCAGAACAAAATTTTTTTTGTTGGGTGGACATAATTATAAGGTTATATGCTAAATCTCATCATTTTCCCTCAGTTGGTTACTGAGATATTGAATTTTATATTGAGGCAACAAACAAAAAACACACACACACGCGCGCGCGCACACACACACACACACACACACACACACACACACACACACACACACACTATAGTACACAACCTTGCTTAACTCCACTCTTGATTTCAAATTCTTCAGAAGTTGCACCATCAAACTTGATTATACCCTTCATGCTTGTGTGGAACGATTCCACAATGGACAGAAGAGTTGGTGGGCAGCCAATCTTCTTTAGTGCCTTGAACAGACCCTCACGACTGACCAAATCAAATGCCTTTGTGAGGTCGATGAAGGCAATAAACAGTGGTTGATTTTGTTCCCAGCATTTGTCTTGCATTTGTCGCAAACGGAATATCATATCAATGGTAGACCGGTTCTGTCGAAAGCCACACTGTGAATCGGGGTAGACTTGATCTCCTAGGACTTGAAGTCTGCGCAGAACAATTCTGGCAAATATTTTTCCAATGCACAGAAGTGAGTACCCCAATAGTTGTTGCAGTCGCTAAACTGAAATATACCTTTCGTGATCAGGATGGTGGTATATACATTCACTCACGCTCAGATGGCGGCCTCTACAATGCTCAGAGATTGAAGGCCAAGACCAAAATTAGGAGGGTACTGATCCAGAGAGTTGCTTTTTGCAGATGATGCTGCAGTTACGACCCACTCTGAGGAAGAATTGCAATGTCTACTATCTGCATTCTCCAATGCTTGTTCTGAATTTGGTTTAACAATTAGCAAAAAGAAGAGACAGATTATGTCACAAGGTGCACATGGGGTACCATCAATCTTTATTGACGACGCCGAACTAGAGATAGGTAGACCATTTTACATATCTAGGATCAGTGGTAAATAGCACATTATCCCTAGATCAGGAAATCAACATCCAGATTGGTAAGGCAGCAACAACAATGAACAGGTTAAGAAAAAGAGTCTGGGAGAACAGGAAGCTTACTGCCAAAACAAAACAAAAGTCCTTGTCTATCAAGCTTGTGTCCTTAGTACTCTTCTTTATGGCAGTGAAACCTGGACAACTTACTAACACCAAGAGAAAAGTTTAAACAGCTTTCATATGCGGTGTCTGCGATGAATTCATGGTATTAATGGCAAGACAAAATCACAATAGGCCTACTGAAGTATTGGAAAGATCAGGTTGTGTGACGGTTTGCTCGGTCTTCGTAGACTTAGATGCATAGGACATCTTAGGAGGATGGATGATGGTAGAATACCAAAGGACATCTTTTTTGGTGAATTAAAGATGGGTAAGAGATCTCAGGGTCGGCCTCTACTACGATACAAAGATGTGTGGTAAGCGGGACATGACTGATACAGGCATTGATAATGCACATTGGGAGCAAGTCGCCGCTGAACGTGTTGCGTGGAGGGCAAACATCAGAAATGGAATAAAGACAAAGGAGAAAAATTATTGCAGATAAGTCACACAAACCGAGCGTGTGAGACGTAAGATGGTGCAAGATGGTGGAAATGACCACATGCACCCACTGTGAACGATCATTTACAGCGCGAATTGGCCTTATCAGTCACATTCGCTACCGCCATTAAAGTTATTATGCCTTTTTGAAGCACAAACTATCGTCTGTCAAGACGGCAAGGTGCCAATGAATGGTTGCTAAGAAAGATGTTAATTTAAAAACAAACAAGTTGAGTAGTAAGAAGCTAAATATTGATAATTTTTACACTGCTTGATGAAAGGAAAAGCACCAGGATCAGAAAACATAATTTTGGAAGAAACTGAGCTGGGACACAAAGCAAACCTGCTCAGTGAGTGGAATCCTGAGTATTTCTTTGCTCAAGATCCTGTTATCAAATGTCAATAATCATATATAAATTATTATATTATAATATATCCCCACGTAGAACTGACATTGACATAAATGCTGTAGATTGTACTTCTTCTTCTTCTTCGTTCATCCGGAGTTTTTTTTCGGATGTGATTGCGTTGTGCCTGTTTACAGCAGAGCTGCGTTCTTGCGCCGTTAGGCCGACACATCCGACTTCTGCGGGCATTTGTTGACCGGGTTAATCTTCCCGGGGTTTTTTAGGACGTTTGACTCTCACTGTTGTGGTGTTATCCCCATCCTAGCTGGTCCATATAGAACAGCCAAAGATCCTGGTCAGCCCTCAAGGGAAGGCAGGGGGCAGACCATGGGCATTCCCCGCCATCCAAAGAGGCTTCCATACTTGCAGAGCCGATACATAGCGCTCTGGTATTGGGCTCACCCAAGGAATCGTCACGTCCTGCACATGGCTGCTTAGCCTCACTTCCGTATATTGGGCCTTCCGTTCACCATAGGCTGTTCTTCCGGAAACCAGAAGTATGCAGTCTGCAGATGACATCCACACAGTGAGCTTTCGATTCGGACTTTCCATGTAATGGGTTTGCTATCCAAGCAATATTCCATTTCGTGCCACTAGGACACTTTTCCACCTTTTATGAAGTCCACACAGTGGGCTTTTGATTCGGACTTTCCACGTAATGGATTTGCTATCCAAGCAATATTCCATTTCATGCCACTAGGACACTTTTCCACCTTTTATGAAGCCCACACAATGGGCTTTTGATTCGGACTTTCCACGTAATGGATTTGCTATCCAAGCAATATTCCATTTCGTGCCACTAGGACACTTTTCCACCTTTTATGAAGCCCACACAGCGAGCTTTCGATTTGGACTTTCCACATAATGGATTTGATATCCAAGCAATATTCCATTTCATGCCTCTGGGTCTTCATGCACCTTTAAATGTCAACCTGTATGTAGTTAAAGTAAGCTGCGGTCAACTTGAGCTTGTTGATATCTCCAAAGAGCTTGTCCTCAAATGAAGCAGGTGTGGGCCAAAATATCTTTCTCTGTTCTGCATACGTTGGGCAATCCTGCAGGAAATGTTTTGCTGTCATTTTTCCAGTTCTACAATTACATTCATCGGTATCTCCTATCTTTAGTTTATTGAACAAGTGGTATTTCAGCCTGTTATGTCCTGTGCGGAGTCTGAAGATTACTACTTGTTCTCTTCGGTCGAGTTTGTAATATGCATCATCCTTCTGATGGCCTGGATGCTCTGATTCCCATTTGGTTCTATAAGTGCTTTTTATCAACCTCTTTGCCTCATTATAGGTTATGTCTATGTCAGGCTGTGGTAGTCGTCCGCCCTCTTTTGCCAGTCTGTCAGCCTCTTCGTTTCCAGGTATACTGCAATGTGATGGGATCCACTGTATTAACACCTTTTTTGGATTTCTGGCATAGGACCATGGAGTGCTGCTCTTAGGTCAGTTAGTTCTGTGCTTGTTATTGCTCTTCAGTATTGAGACAGCTGACTTTGCATCTGTGAAGATAGCTATTTGCTTCTCTTTATTTTCCTCCATCAGGAGCATTTCTGCTGCAGTTTTCAAAGCCTCTACCTCCGCTTTGAAGTTACTTGAAAATTTACAGTTGCCATTGAATGTGTTTTTTTCACTCCATTTTTTAAATTTAGGAGAATTCCTCCTCCTCCATTCTCTATTGAATTTTTGGCTGATCCATCTGTATATGCATGGGTCCAATTCCTGCTTGGGTAATGTCCTTTATGTAGTTTAGGGTTATTTCTCTTCTTTCGGTTTCATGCTGAGTGTTCTTTTTCTCAATACCAGGAATGTTTTCTATCATCTCAGGCAGTTGCTGCTGTCTCCAAGCTGGGAACTTGTGTGCATTGTGTATGGGCTTGACTGTTGATATGTTAAGTATAGGATCTGCCCTAATCCTTCGTTTTGCAGTTTCTACAAAGTTGCTACGCTTCAGTCTTCCCTTTCCAAAACCATTAAATCTGTTTGTACATAGGGTGGTCTGTCAATCTTCTAGGGTGGTTTTTTTTGAAATCTTTTCTGTTCTTAAACGAAGTCATGCGCATCATTTTGGGCTGTCCAGCATGAAAGACTTGGGAGTAAGAATCGGCACGGCCAGACGCGAGAGGTACATCGGGAAAACGAGGTGCCTCGTCAACCAACACAGAACTGGCACTATTAGCCACCGGACGCTGATAATTGATAACGCTTCCTGCGTAGTGTTCTTGTTTGTCCCCACCCACCCACACACACCTCTTTTAACTTGCTCTTCCCGCAGTCTGATCATGGCCGTAGGTTCATTCATAGTAATCACTTCGTTCTCGCAAACGACTTCTCAACCTTTTTTTTGGCCCATGCACCCCTTCATCACATGGTCAGAGTGTCACCCCCTCCCCCTTTTTTTTTGTATTTCCTCCCTATAACGTAGTCCGGAGAGGAACCTACAACCTTCGGGGCGCGAGGCAGTAACCACTCGGCCACGGAGATTCCCAGTTCCAATGAGAAAGAACGTATCACAGTGACCTGCCATCGTTCGTTCATTGTCCGTGTCAGAATATCAATCTCAGACAGGACCACTATGTGTCGTACTGGGTATCTGTTGCTAGCCTCATATTTGTATATATCAGGGTGATGTGGTGGTGCTGTCGACTTGATGTCCCACCATATCTCCTGCTCTCAGGGTGATGTGGTGGTGCTGTCGACTTGATGTCCCACCATATCTCCTGCTCTCAGGGTGATGTGGTGGTGCTGTCGACTTGATGTCCCACCATATCTCCTGCTCTCAGGGTGATGTGGTGGTGCTGTCGACTTGATGTCCCACCATATCTCCTGCTCTCAGGGTGATGTGGTGGTGCTGTCGACTTGATGTCCCACCATATCTCCTGCTCTCAGGGTGATGTGGTGGTGCTGTCGACTTGATGTCCCACCATATCTCCTGCTCTCAGGGTGATGTGGTGGTGCTGTCGACTTGATGTCCCACCATATCTCCTGCTACTTGTGTTAGGTTGAGTCAATCTTGAAGACTGAGATGTTACAGATCCTGGCTAGAAGACATGACCACCACTTATAAACAATTAATACCACTCACTCTGAGTGTTCATTTGGCCATGATTCATTCATGCTTATGTATATGTTTCTTTGAGCCTGCTTTGACATACAGCATTTTACAGCACGCCACACTTGCCTTCGTGCTTTTTAAGAGCAACGTGAAACTCTTCGAAACTTGAAAAGAGCACTCCTCTTTCTATGGCCATCTTCAAAAGTAAACGTCAAGCTCAGTATTTGCAGCGAAGTAGACAAAAGATCAGTATTGAAGTAAGCGTCAAGCTCAGTATTTGCAGCGAACGAAGCGGACATCAATGTGACCAACCAGCCGGAAGTAGAATAGGGGCGCGTATTATAGACAAAATTTTGTGCCGAATAATCACGTGACCAGCCAAAATTTTTGTGTATAGCGGCTCGTGCTATAAACAAAATTTTGTGTATAGTCACTTCGTTATTGTTTGTCAATGGTAGTGTCTACTGGAGACATTTTGTTGGAGACACTCCGATTCGAACACAAAGGAGAGCTGTGCAGACAGCGAAATCTGAGAAATTTTGTGTTCAAGATCCTGACCCTCAAATATGGATATCTCCGCTTAGAATTGACATGCAGACATCATTGAGGTACCGTTGGAATTTGTTTTTCAAGGCCTATCTATCTGTAGTGGTCTCATTAGTAAATACTCAATTTAAAAATCATGATCAGAATAAACACAGAAGGGCAGGAGGGCTGAGTCACCTGACCAGGATGTGAATGAAAAATAATAGCGTGTTCCATCGTGCCATTACCCGAAGTAAAAACAAAAGTCATGTACGGAGTCAGGCCTCCATTGAAAATGTAGTCCTGGAAAACGCTGTCTAATTTACCATGCATTCTTTCGACGTCATTCATTCATTCACATCTCACGTGACAAGAACACACATCATCCGGGGTTTCCCAGGAAAGGTATGCCCAATATTCTGTGCACAGCGATTGGTTGAAATCATCCTGACCTTTTATATAAATAACATTATATTTCATACTTACCGTAATTAATTTTATTTTGGTGTTGCAGATAGAATTACATCAATTATAGATGTATATTTGAATTCTGCATACAATTTAAAATATATCTGGAAAGTTTAATTCTACTTACTAGCTTTGAATTGTGGATGAAACAACTTTTCTACGAAGCTGCGTTTTTGTTCTTTGTGTATATTGATCGGACGTGCATGTGCACTTTGTAACACAATTCTGGCGTTCTCAATCGAAGTAAGATAAAATATAAATGTATTTTTGAACTTTGCCTACAATTTTAAATTATAAATATTGAGCACAACCCACTACTGGCAACGCCGATCGCATTCTGGTATGAACCTAAGGCCTATCCACGTCAATATGGAAGCACTATACTCGAGTTTCGCCCTCAGTTTGAGCTCGTCAGTAGTGCATATCCCTGACCGGATCCGGAAACAGTCCCGGATCACGCGTGTGAAGCGGGTGTGTAACCACGCGGCACA
Source organism: Cepaea nemoralis (assembly GCA_014155875.1). Classification (NCBI taxonomy): domain Eukaryota; kingdom Metazoa; phylum Mollusca; class Gastropoda; order Stylommatophora; family Helicidae; genus Cepaea; species Cepaea nemoralis. The sequence continues at coordinate 43,332 of JACEFZ010015186.1, forward strand.
CACTGGACACACCAAATTATCACAACAGAATATCACAACGCTACCCATCGTAGGCTATGCTCAAGATTGCCCAATCGCCGCGACCTGACGTCCGTCAATCGATGGGACCCGAACGATCAGGACTTCTCACTGGCAAGGAACACCAGGCCTCCTAAATCCAGTGAGCAATAATCAATTGATTATGTGGTTGTTTCGGGATTTGAAATTTAAATATTGAGCACAACCCACTACTGGCAACGCCGATCGCATTCTGGTATGAACCTAAGGCCTATCCACGTCAATATGGAAGCACTATACTCGAGTTTCGCCCTCATTTGAGCTCGTCAGTAGTGCATATCCCTGACCGGATCCGGAAACAGTCCCGGATCACGCGTGTGAAGCGGGTGTGTAACCACGCGGCACACACTGGACACACCAAATTATCACAACAGAATATCACAACGCTACCCATCGTAGGCTATGCTCAAGATTGCCCAATCGCCGCGACCGACGTCCGTCAATCGATGGGACCCGAACGATCAGGACTTCTCACTGGCAAGGAACACCAGGCCTCCTAAATCCAGTGAGCAATAATCAATTGATTATGTGGTTGTTTCGGGATTTGAAATTTAAATATTGAGCACAACCCACTACTGGCAACGCCGATCGCATTCTGGTATGAACCTAAGGCCTATCCACGTCAATATGGAAGCACTATACTCGAGTTTCGCCCTCATTTGAGCTCGTCAGTAGTGCATATCCCTGACCGGATCCGGAAACAGTCCCGGATCACGCGTGTGAAGCGGGTGTGTAACCACGCGGCACACACTGGACACACCAAATTATCACAACAGAATATCACAACGCTACCCATCGTAGGCTATGCTCAAGATTGCCCAATCGCCGCGACCGACGTCCGTCAATCGATGGGACCCGAACGATCAGGACTTCTCACTGGCAAGGAACACCAGGCCTCCTAAATCCAGTGAGCAATAATCAATTGATTATGTGGTTGTTTCGGGATTTGAAATTTAAATATTGAGCACAACCCACTACTGGCAACGCCGATCGCATTCTGGTATGAACCTAAGGCCTATCCACGTCAATATGGAAGCACTATACTCGAGTTTCGCCCTCATTTGAGCTCGTCAGTAGTGCATATCCCTGACCGGATCCGGAAACAGTCCCGGATCACGCGTGTGAAGCGGGTGTGTAACCACGCGACACACACTGGACACACCAAATTATCACACACCAGATTATTGCTCACTGGATTTAGGAGGCCTGGTGTTCCTTGCCAGTGAGAAGTCCTGATTGTTCGGGTTCCATCGATTGACGGACGTCGGTCGCGGCGATTGGGCAATCTTGAGCATAGCCTACGATGGGTTGCGTTGTGATATTCCGTTGTTTCCGAATCCGGTCAGGGATATGCACTACTGACGAGCTCAAACGAGAGCGAAACTCGAGTATAGTGCTTCCATATTGACGTGGATAGGCCTTAGGTTCATACCAGAATGTGATCGGCGTTGCCAGTAGTGGGTTGTGCTCAATATTTAAATTTCAAATCCCGAAACAACCACATAATCAATTTTAAATATATCTGGAAAGTTTAATTCTACTTAATAGCTTTGAATTGTGGATGAAACAACATTTTCGGCGAAGCGTGCCTTCGTAAATGGGTAAACACATGGCCATGTGCCAATGCCACTGCGTGTATCGATCGCTGTGGCATGTTACACTTTCGCTTTAAAACACTCAAAACGTACAATCTGACCTACAAAAGTTAAAGAGAACACAACTTTAAAGATTATTAATAATTTATTTTTATACTTGTACTATCTTTTAATCATTTAACATGACGGAACATATTTTTGAAGTCAGTTTTCATAATCCGTCTATGATCCGTTTGGTTGAGACCAACCTCGCACGCGGAGAAAAATGAAAACGGCAGATTGAACCGTAAATAACTATTTTCTGACGCTTGCAATAGAAACCCATCAATTGTAGATGGGTCTTCGAATTCTGCATCAAATTTTTCAGAAATTTGGAAAGTTTCATCGCTAAACTTGCTTTAATTGTGGTTGAAAAACAGGCGAAAATGCTACGGTCATAAAACCCCAAACGGCGGCTTTACTAAATATCTTTGCAGAATAAGCATTGTCTTCTCGCTAGCGTAAGTCGTAAGCAGCCCGCCTGTCACACGGGAGTTCGGGGTTCACTTCCCGAATGGACATGAATTTTTTTTAATTTTTTTTTAAATTTTTCACAAAATTATTAGGTGATATAATAGAAACTATTAAACATTACGAAGTAAAATATTATATAGAACTAAGAAACTGGAAGTTTGTGAATAAAGTGTGCTCTATGGATCTGTGCGAGCTGCCGACGAGCAAGCAGCGGAATTATCGCGTATCGGAATCAATGAATCCAATAGATGTCTTTGTTTAATGTGAATTTTAATTGCCGTATAAAATATCGCCCCTGAATCAGCAAAGTTTCATCGCTAAACTTGCACGAATTGTGGTTGAAAAACAGATTTTCTGCGAAGATGTGACTTTGTGAATTGGAAACCCACGGGTCATGACGGCCACATATCGATTGCGCTGCACTTTTCAATACATAAAACATGCGAATTTGACCTACAAAGTTAAATAGAACACAAGTTTAAAGATTATTAATAATTAATTTGTATATTTGTACTATTTTGTAATCATTTAACATGACGGAACATATTTTTGAAGTCAGTTTTCATATGACAGTTTGAGACAATCTCGCACGCATAGACGCGCAGACCCCAGCGGGTGCCGCTGGTTGGAGGAAAGGGACACATTAGAGAGCTCTCATTACGGATGAATAGAATGAGAAATCGCAACTTGTCTCACCTTCACAAAGATGTGAATATCTTCATTGAGGTACCATTAGATTTTGAATTTCAAGGCCTATCTACTGTGGCAGTCTCACTCAAAATTAAATTGATGATGGGACTCGCTAAAAATAAGAAGCCAGTGCGGATTTTTGGTGTTTTGATAAACAATTGAAGAATTGGGGTCCCAACGTAAAATAATTAAGCACGGAATCGGTGTTTATAAAAGTACTTTCAACCGTGTGTGTTCATTTCGTGCGCTAATAAAATAACCCATCCTAGAAGTAAGATTCTTACTAAGAAGTTGGCAGATTTCCTAGCCACAGATTGAGATTCAGTTGGTGAGACAGTTGACAGTGAACAACAGCAAACAAAACAACGGCAAACATAATATTTACATAACAGACATTGCTCGTTGAGCAGTCTTTAGGTAATTATATTAATAAAACCTACATGAGTTAGGCGGGCGAGAAGCCTGAAGCTGGCAAGAAGACTGGAGAAATAATAAAACATCAGTTCAACAAACTGGTCGTCTCCACTTTCTTCTTTCTACAGGATTCAGAAACAGCGCTTCCCCGTCGCCTCGTCTAACACGCCATCTCATTGGCTGGGCTAGATGTGTCCGTCTCCCTTATTGGATAGTTTATAGCGCTTCAAAAGTCTAGCCAGGCGACGGGCCACTTAAAAACAATACTCTCATATAAATGATTCAATTACGAAACAGTTAAGTTTAAATTAAGTTAAGAAATGACATTGCAGTTGAGGTTCTGCGGGAGTCCGTCCCTGTTACAAAGAGGTCAAGCCGTCTGACTCGGGCTCCAAAGGTTGTGGGTTCAATTCCGGGCCACGTCCTTCAGTTTACGAGTGCATTTTTCGGAGACTCCTGGGGGGAGGAGTCGTCGCCGGAGCTACGGAGATCGTACTTTTGTGCGACGCTTTCCGCGCTGGAAACAAAAGTCCAATAAGAGATTTAAAAAAAAAAAAAAAACACCCGGTGCAATGAAGTCGACCCTGTCGACTTTTAAGCGACTTTTAAGTTGAGGTTCTGAGAGGTGCAATAGGTCCTACAAATCACCATGCTACAGATGTTGGTCTGACTGGATGATGGAGCCTGTGTCGGTGCACAACTCATCCACGTCTACAGCAGTCTGCCGTTCTCTTGATGTGTCTGCCCGTTCGCCCTCCTGTCTCTATAAATTATTTTATAGTACAGTATTGTACAAACTGACTATAGTATGTCCACATTTGTTTGCCTTCATTCACGATCAATTATTTTGAAAACTGTCTGTTGCATCGTTATGAAATTTGTCCAGCCGTCTTATATTTACCCCCACCCAAGGAATATGTCTTTGATAGGTCCAAAAACAACTTAAATCATTGAAAGCGGCGACGTTCCTTTGATATTTTTTGCTGAACAACTAGTGATTTCTCGTTAACAAAGTTATTTTTTACGGTAATGGGAGACCTGTCAATTCTGATGACACACAAAGGCGTATCCAGATTCGTATGGGAGTGGGTGCAATGAAAGAACTAGCTTAAAATCGACAGGGTGGGCTGCATTGCACCGGGTTTTTATCCCATATGGCTCAGTTTCTTTCCGCAGCGCGGAAAGCGTCGCACAAAGCACGAACTCCGTAGTTCCAGCGACGACCCTCGGGAGTCTCCGAAAAAATGCACTCGTGAAATGAAGGACACGGCCCGGAATCGAACATACAACCTTCGGATCCCGAGTCAGACGGCTTGACCACTTCACCACGGAGAATCCCGAGAGGGGTGCAATGTGTAATATTAGTAAAGACAGAGAATTTACAGAGGCACGGGGTAAATAATTTGTAAATTAACAGGAAAGTAGAAGGAATATATTTCTTACCTTATTTTTCATTTCCTTCTTGTTTCTTCAGCTGATGCTGATGCTGTAATGTTTAGGGCCTGCAATTCGTCTGAATAGTTGGAGCAAATTATCCCAGTAAGTGTGTACGTAGATTAAGGTCTGCGATCTGCTCAGACCTTAATCTGTGTCGGACGATTCCAGTAGGTTGATGATTGCTCTCGGTTGCATAAAATTCAATCCATCCTTTCTCCAATAGTCCTCCAATATTTAATAGCGCGGACAGACAGACAGACAGACAGACAGACAGACAGACAGAAAGGTAGGTAGGTAGGTAGGTAGGTAGGCAGAAAGGTAGGTGGGTGGGTGGGTGGATAGCTGGTTGGCTGGCTGGATCGGGTGGGTGGGTCGGTCGGTCGGTCGGTCGGTCAGTATGTCGGTGGGTCGGTCGGTGGGCCGGTCGGTCGGTAAGTCGGTCGGTGGGTGGATGGGTGGGTCGGCCGGCCGGCAGACAGACAGACAGACAGACAAACAGACAGGCAGGCAGGCAGGTAGGCAGACAGAGAGACAGAGAGACAGAGAGACAGATAGATAGATAGATAGATAGATAGATAGATAGATAGATAGATAGATAGATAGATAGATAGATAGATAGATAGATAGATAGATAGATAGATAGATAGATAGATAGATAGATAGATAGACAGATAGATAGATAGATAGATCCCCGCCAGGAGCTGGGCCGAGCCAGCTAGTTTATTTATATAATCACGTTTCATGAAAGAACCCACAGTTTGACGACACCTCTGAACTACCCCATATAAATTCCCTCAGTCTGCCAAAAGCGAAACCGCGCAGACAAATTTCAAAAAACAGCGGGGTGTGTCTTGTTGAAGCGGTAATAGTCTTAAAATGATGGAATGAATGCGGGGGCAATAAAATATATACCGCATATGATCAAACATTGAAATCTGCTGTACAATCTCCAGAACAAAATTTTTTTTGTTGGGTGGACATAATTATAAGGTTATATGCTAAATCTCATCATTTTCCCTCAGTTGGTTACTGAGATATTGAATTTTATATTGAGGCAACAAAAAAAAAAACACACACACGCGCGCGCACACACACACACACACACACACACACACACACACACACACACACACACACACACTATAGTACACAACCTTGCTTAACTCCACTCTTGATTTCAAATTCTTCAGAAGTTGCACCATCAAACTTGATTATACCCTTCATGCTTGTGTGGAACGATTCCACAATGGACAGAAGAGTTGGTGGGCAGCCAATCTTCTTTAGTGCCTTGAACAGACCCTCACGACTGACCAAATCAAATGCCTTTGTGAGGTCGATGAAGGCAATAAACAGTGGTTGATTTTGTTCCCAGCATTTGTCTTGCATTTGTCGCAAACGGAATATCATATCAATGGTAGACCGGTTCTGTCGAAAGCCACACTGTGAATCGGGGTAAACTTGATCTCCTAGGACTTGAAGTCTGCGCAGAACAATTCTGGCAAATATTTTTCCAATGCACAGAAGTGAGTACCCCAATAGTTGTTGCAGTCGCTAAACTGAAATATACCTTTCGTGATCAGGATGGTGGTATATACATTCACTCACTCTCAGATGGCGGCCTCTACAATGCTCTGAGATTGAAGGCCAAGACCAAAATTAGGAGGGTACTGATCCAGAGAGTTGCTTTTTGCAGATGATGATGCAGTTACGACCCACTCTGAGGAAGAATTGCAATGTCTACTATCTGCATTCTCCAATGCTTGTTCTGAATTTGGTTTAACAATTAGCAAAAAGAAGAGACAGATTATGTCACAAGGTGCACATGGGGTACCATCAATCTTTATTGACGACGCCGAACTAGAGATAGTAGACCATTTTACATATCTAGGATCAGTGGTAAATAGCACATTATCCCTAGATCAGGAAATCAACATCCAGATTGGTAAGGCAGCAACAACAATGAACAGGTTAAGAAAAAGAGTCTGGGAGAACAGGAAGCTTACTGCCAAAACAAAAGTCCTTGTCTATCAAGCTTGTGTCCTTAGTACTCTTCTTTATGGCAGTGAAACCTGAACAACTTACTAACACCAAGATAAAAGTTTAAACAGCTTTCATATGCGGTGTCTGCGATGAATTCATGGTATTAAGTGGCAAGACAAAATCACAAATAGGCCTACTGAAGTATTGGAAAGATCAGGTTGTGTGACGGTTTGCTCAGTCTTCGTAGACTTAGATGCATAGGACATCTTAGGAGGATGGATGATGGTAGAATACCAAAGGACATCTTTTTTGGTGAATTACAGATGGGTAAGAGATCTCAGGGTCGGCCTCTACTACGATACAAAGATGTGTGTAAGCGGGACATGACTGATACAGGCATTGATAATGCACATTGGGAGCAAGTCGCCGCTGAACGTGTTGCGTGGAGGGCAAACATCAGAAATGGAATAAAGACAAAGGAGAAAATTATTGCAGATAAGTCACACACCGAGCGTGTGAGACGTAAGATGGTGCAAGATGGTGGAAATGACCACATGCACCCACTGTGAACGATCATTTACAGCGCGAATTGGCCTTATCAGTCACATTCGCTACCGCCATAAGTTATTATGCCTTTTTGAAGCACAAACTATCGTCTGTCAAGACGGCAAGGTGCCAATGAATGGTTGCTAAGAAAGATGTTAATTTAAAAACAAACAAGTTGAGTAGTAAGAAGCTAAATATTGATAATTTTTACACTGCTTGATGAAAGGAAAAGCACCAGGATCAGAAAACATAATTTTGGAAGAAACTGAGCTGGGACACAAAGCAAACCTGCTCAGTGAGTGGAATCCTGAGTATTTCTTTGCTCAAGATCCTGTTATCAAATGTCAATAATCAATATATAAATTATTATATTATAATATATCCCCACGTAGAACTGACATTGACATAAATGCTGTAGATTGTACTTCTTCTTCTTCTTCGTTCATCCGGAGTTTTTTTTTCGGATGTGATTGCGTTGTGCCTGTTTACAGCAGAGCTGCGTTCTTGCGCCGTTAGGCCGACACATCCGACTTCTGCGGGCATTTGTTGACCGGGTTAATCTTCCCGGGTTTTTTTTAGGACGTTTGACTCTCACTGTTGTGGTGTTATCCCCCATCCTAGCTGGTCCATATAGAACAGCCAAAGATCCTGGTCAGCCCTCAAGGGAAGGCAGGGGCAGACCATGGGCATTCCCCGCCATCCAAAGAGGCTTCCATACTTGCAGAGCCGATACATAGCGCTCTGGTACTGGGCTCACCCAAGGAATCGTCACGTCCTGCACATGGCTGCTTAGCCTCACTTCCGTATATTGGGCCTTCCGTTCACCATAGGCTGTTCTTCGGAAACCAGAAGTATGCAGTCTGCAGATGACATCCACACAGTGAGCTTTCGATTCGGACTTTCCATGTAATGGGTTTGCTATCCAAGCAATATTCCATTTCGTGCCACTAGGACACTTTTCCACCTTTTATGAAGTCCACACAGTGGGCTTTTGATTCGGACTTTCCACGTAATGGATTTGCTATCCAAGCAATATTCCATTTCATGCCACTAGGACACTTTTCCACCTTTTATGAAGCCCACACAATGGGCTTTTGATTCGGACTTTCCACGTAATGGATTTGCTATCCAAGCAATATTCCATTTCGTGCCACTAGGACACTTTTCCACCTTTTATGAAGCCCACACAGCGAGCTTTCGATTTGGACTTTCCACATAATGGATTTGATATCCAAGCAATATTCCATTTCATGCCTCTGGGTCTTCATGCACCTTTAAATGTCAACCTGTATGTAGTTAAAGTAAGCTGCGGTCAACTTGAGCTTGTTGATATCTCCATAGAGCTTGTCCTCAAATGAAGCAGGTGTGGGCCAAAATATCTTTCTCTGTTCTGCATACGTTGGGCAATCCTGCAGCAAATGTTTTGCTGTCATTTTTCCAGTTCTACAATTACATTCATCGGTATCTCCTATCTTTAGTTTATTGAACAAGTGGTATTTCAGCCTGTTATGTCCTGTGCGGAGTCTGAAGATTACTACTTGTTCTCTTCGGTCGAGTTTGTAATATGCATCATCCTTCTGATGGCCTGGATGCTCTGATTCCCATTTGGTTCTATAAGTGCTTTTTATCAACCTCTTTGCCTCATTATAGGTTATGTCTATGTCAGGCTGTGGTAGTCGTCCGCCCTCTTTTGCCAGTCTGTCAGCCTCTTCGTTTCCAGGTATACTGCAATGTGATGGGATCCACTGTATTACACCTTTTTTGGATTTCTGGCATAGACCATGGAGTGCTGCTCTTAGGTCAGTTAGTTCTGTGCTGTTATTGCTCTTCAGTATTGAGACAGCTGACTTTGCATCTGTGAAGATAGCTATTTGCTTCTCTTTATTTTCCTCCATCAGGAGCATTTCTGCTGCAGTTTTCAAAGCCTCTACCTCCGCTTTGAAGTTACTTGAAAATTTTCCAGTTGCCATTGAATGTGTTTTTTTCACTCCATTTTTTAAATTTAGGAGAATTCCTCCTCCTCCATTCTCTATTGAATTTTTGGCTGATCCATCTGTATATGCATGGGTCCAATTCCTGCTTGGGTAATGTCCTTTTATGTAGTTTAGGGTTATTTCTCTTCTTTCGGTTTCATGCTGAGTGTTCTTTTTCTCAATACCAGGAATGTTTTCTATCATCTCAGGCAGTTGCTGCTGTCTCCAAGCTGGGAACTTGTGTGCATTGTGTATGGGCTTGACTGTTGATATGTTAAGTATAGGATCTGCCCTAATCCTTCGTTTTGCAGTTTCTACAAAGTTGCTACGCTTCAGTCTTCCCTTTCCAAAACCATTAAATCTGTTGTACATAGGGTGGTCTGTCAATCTTCTAAATTTTTCTGCTTGTTGCTGAGCTCTGCTATCTCTTCTATCCTGCATTGGTTGTAAACAAGTGATCTTTTCTAGTTCATTAATAGGCGTTGTCTTCAGGCTTCCAGTTATGATTCGCATTCCTTGGTTTTGGACTCTACTTATTTTGTTAAAGTTTGACTTAGCTGCTGTTGCCCAAGCTGTAATGCCATATTCCAGTACTGGCATCACCCGTCCAGTATATAACTTCTTGAGAACTTTCTCATCTGCTCCCCACGTTGTACCAGCAAGCTTTTTCATGATTGCCATTCTCTGCCTTGCTCTTGTTTGATTTTACTCAACCTGTGTCTTCCATGTCAGGCGACGATCAAAGGTGACTCCTAGATAGTTTGGATTTTCTTCATGGCGCAATATTTTTCCATTCAATACCAGCTTAGGTTGCTGAGTTTTATTTGAGAGGGAGAACACTATGCATGTTGTTTTCTCCTCACTTATCTTCACTAGTCATGATTTTGACCAGTCCTCTAGCGCTAATAAGGTTTGCTGTATTCTGCTGTTAGCTGTACTAATATATTCTTCAGATGTCCATATGGCTAGGTCATCTGCAAAGGAGGATGTGTGTACTCTGGCTGAAAAATTTTCTGTGGTGTCATTTATATATGCTAGGAATAATGTTGGTGAAAGAACTCCTCCTTGGGGGACACCTTGCTCGAGCAGCATCATTTTGCTTGTTTGTCCTTGTACTTTTGTCCTGGCAGTTCTGTTCTCAAGGTAGTGGCTGATCCATTTATACTCCGTACATCCGATTTTGACAAGCATGTATTCGGGGTGCTTTCCCTAGCCTTTGACTGTCCCCAGTCTACCTACAAGGCAGCAGGTTTGTGTGTCTCTTCGTCTTGTCCCTCTCCCTTGACCTGTCCGACATGGGTGGCCCTACCAGTAGCTGTGCTACCGTCGGCATAGCTCTTGGGGTCATTGGGACGCACAAGCCCCTCTACCTCGTCACGGTGGACACACAGCAGAGGGGGTAGATTGTACAATGAACAACATGTTTGGAATGATGGCTAATGACTGTTGCAGAATTGACTGGTTTGCCTTTTCGGTTCATGAGTGCATTTTTCAGGAGCGAAGTGATTATAAGCAAACATTTGCTATAGTACGTTGACATTTGTTCGCCTCCATATAAAAATCCATATCTCAGTAACCAGCTGAGGTAAAATGATGAGATTTAGCATATAATCTTATCATCATGTCCACACAACAACAACAAATTTTGTGCTGGAGATTGTACAGCAGATTTATATGCGGTATATAATTTACGGGTTAGAGATTAAGTTCATAATTTTAAATGTAATACTCCGTCAGCCAGACAATCAGAGTTCAACGTTGAATATTTTGCGTGTTTCACGGGATTGGCCTTATGCCAAGAACCCCGCGCTGTTTAAATTGGCAGTCTTCAGAGGTGTCGTCGAAATGTGGGTTATTTCACGAAACCTGATTATTTTTTTTTCTTAAATCTTACCACTTATCGCTAACATTGAAATGTGTGAATATTTTTCAGTGGGATTGAATGCGAAATTGTGTATACACTTAAAAACATCGCTATGACATATTTTTGTCAAGAAGCTGATCGCAGGAAACTGTTTTATACTATTACAAATTTCGAAAAACGAGCAGTGCATGCATTGGGGTTAAGTAAACGGTCATTTCGTCGATGGGTGCAAGAATCTGGAATTAAACCACCACGCAATAACCAAACGGTAGGTAGAAAGGTTATTGTAGACAGCTTTGACAAGGAATTCATAAGGCGAGCTATTATAAAAATGCTTTAAAAAGTCGCTTAAAAGTCGACAGGTTTGACTTCATTGCACTCGGTTCTATCCCATATGGCTCGGTCTCTTTCCACAGCGCGGAAAGCATCGCACAAAGCACGAACTCCGCAGCTCTAGCGACGACCCACAGGTGTCTCTGAAAAATTTAACTTGTGAACCGAAGGATGCGGCCCGGAATCTAACCCACAACCTTTGGCGCCCAAGTCAAAAGGCTTGACCCCTTCGCCACGGAGCATCCTAAAATTATAAACATTTTGGATTTTATATCCAGGATTATCCAGCATTATAAAAATACTTGTGCGCTGCAGATCTCAAGACTCCTGCATGAAATAACAATTCATGACATTTGCGAAAGGAATGCAATTTATTCAGAGCCGACATTTGAATGGCTCTACGAGCGTTATGTTTCATCATCATTACACAACATGAATGCATTAACGTGATGATAGATGATGCTAGCATTTCACAATCTAAATGAACAGCCCTATGTTGGCCCATGGCCTAGAAAGCTTTCGCATTGGTCAAGGATACGTCTGCTCTCTCTACCGTCTCCAGTCAGTCTGTCCACACGCTACACATTGCGTGGACAAGCACGGACACTTTACTCTCCGTGCAGTAGCTATTATTGCGTGCCTGGTCTTGCCAGCACGCCGGCTGGTGAGTTTGAGTAACCCGGCATATCACGGTTACTCGCAAGGACCAGCTACCCAATTGCTTGGGGAAAGCCCTCGCTCATCTGTACTTATCGACCTCTGGTCTGACACAAATGTGTCTCCTTGTGAGGCTATTAATAGTACTCGGTGTCTCTCCTGTCTGATGTCTCCCTACTAGACTAGTATAAACTCATTGCCTCTGTTAAGGCCTTATTGGGGATGCTGACAGGGTCCCCTCCTCTCCGCGAAGTGTTACTTCCCTTTTTCTCATATTTGTAACACTTCTGGTCACAAAAGAAAAATTGGTTGTCCCAATTTTGTCAGATCTCCAATAAGTATAGACTTTTCTAGTTTGGGGATAGAACAATATCTTCTACCTTCATTCACAGTGTTCTATCTTTTCACTTGGCTAATTCAGTAGCCTATGTCTCAGTATAGTTGGTTCCATAGATATCTTTGGGATTGGTAGTGAACCGGAAACCGTTGTCTTATGACTTATGTCCTGGCTTCTGTCGTTTGACCCTATGTCTTTTGACTTTCACCTATTGACTTCCGTCTTGACCTGTTCCTCCAATTGCCCGAAATGACAACCCACACACTAGTTGACTCTATTATGAGTACAACACATGAGCACCAAGTGTTCATGTTCCCATTAATATCCCCTCCAACTCTATACACACAGCTTTACTGTTCACCTTCTTGCTTCCGCATGTGAAAAAGCTATATTTACTGTTACCTTTAGGTTTCTAATAATTTATTGTGTCCCCTGAATTTAGAGGTATTGTTCTTTAAACTGAATGGTGTGTGCATCTTTTATGTGTTCGTTTTCCTGTTTGTTTGCGTGTTTTCTAATAAACTAAAGTTTACTTAACTTTCTAACATGTGTATGCGTTAGTGTACTAAATGTGTGTGTTCCTTCGAGCGCCGCAAATCGGTTTATTGTGGTTACAAACGTTCGTTATTTTTATTTGTGACCACAACTCCGGTTTCTGAAGCTCAAAGTACGTTCTCTATATACTCTGTTAAAGTGTGGCTGTAACACACATAAAAAACTCGACAACACATTGGAAACACAGATGACACCTTTTTTTTTTTTTTAGCATTTCCTTTACAGGACTTAGCTGTCAACACCAGCATCTTTCAGCTGTATGTTGATCTCTTGGCAAGATTACGCTCAGTAGTTTGCCATTGCTTTCTGAGCGGCCGGCTCAGTATCCCGCAAGTCACGAGCGAGGGTCGAACCGCCTCAGCTCTCGCTCCGCTACGAGACTCTGCGTGATAAACGGGATTACAGAGAGAAAGTGTTGTAACCCCACAGCCAGAGAGACCGGCACAGATGACACGGACAAGTCAAATAAGACTTTTCCAGCGGTGGAAAAAAATTTTCCGCTGATCTTTCTCTCTCGCTCTCTTTCTTTCAATGTTTACTAAGTTTTTGCACTCTCTCCTCGCATTTTCTCTTCTTTCATTTATCTTTCATTCCCTTTCATACTATTCTTTCACTCAGTCATTCTCTCGTCATTAAAATATATTTCATAGCATTAAATACATAAACATTATATATATACAATAAACGATTGGATGAATTATAACAGTAATCACGCCAAATGACTGTGCGTTTTGTTTGCACGCGTCATGTCTGTACAACAATATACATAGTTATAAGGATGGTTTGTTACCGATCCTGTCATAGTAACTTCCATAATTTGGTGTGCTGACCTAAATTACCCCCAAGGGAAATAATTTACTATTACTTTCATTTAAGAAAAATGGGTTAATTACCTTAAAGTATTATTTGTGAAAAAGATGATATTAATTCCTAAATGATTGTGCTATTTTTGAAATGATATATTCGCTAAATGGATGTATAAATGATTATGATTATATGTTAATAAACTAATATAAGATTTAACAATTGTATTTCTATAATTGATGTTCTAATAAATGGCTTATTAATTAAATTATGGTGATTTCTATATACGCAAATAAGAAAATAAAGTTGTATATGCATTTAACCAATTTGCAATTGAATAAATAATAGAAAAATGAAGTTGTAGATACTGTAAATAAAATAATAATGTACATATATCACAGTTACATTTCTATATCTAATTACACTAAGTCGACGTCCTCCTCTGCGTTGTGAAGATGGAGCAATTCTCTTTGTAGACTATTCTAACATAGTTCATTCCGGCAAAGTCTTTTATGCTCTCCTCGAAGGATAGTGTATTAATATAGTTGCCTACTACATTATGTAGGTTCATAGCTAACCCTGGAATGTTATTCGGGGTCTAAGCGTTGGTTCGTATATTCTAGATTCGGGGTCTAGCCTGGGTTCGCGGTATTCTTGGCGTTAGTTCCCATATTATGTGCATTCGGGGTCTACTGGTGTTTGTTCCCCATGTTCTGACTTATGTGTGTGTCAGCGCATGTTAATTCTGCGTCTATTAGTTACAGTTCACATAGCACTGTTCTATTCACACAAGTTATATATCTGGCGATGATAACGCACTTACGATATGTCTTAATCACCACATATGGCAATTGGTTATGTAACCTTACAGTGTCACTGTTTCTGGTGGTGTATGGTCGATCCCTTCCTGTAACTCAGGTATTTGAATGGATGAAGGACGACTCAAAATGTCTGCAATCGTATTTAATCTCCCTTTTAAATGCTGGATGGTAAATGTGTAATTTTGGAGAATCAAAGCCCACCTGTAAATTCTATTGTTGGTAGGATGTCCAGATTGCATCACAGACAATGGAGAGTTATCGGATTGGATTACAAACTGTGCTCCTGCCAAAAATCTGTGAAACTTTCTCACGCAATAGATCAAACTAAGGCCCTCCAATTCTGATGCTGAGTATCTTCCTTCAGCAGGAGTAATCTTGCGACTTACGTACATTACGGGGTGGAACGTCCCGTCGTAGAACTGTCCTAGTATCTCAGATATGGATATGGCACTCGCATCTATGCGTAAGAAATAAGTGAGTTTTGGATTAGGCATACGAAGGATAGGTGAAAAAAAAACTGAAAAGATGTTTCAATTTTGATAACGCACTAATTAATCGTGCCTCTTTTTCAAATAAATTAGCCGAAGCTTTTAAGATGTTAGACAAAACACTGGTGATTTCCGCCAGGTTTGGAATGAATTTACTATAGTAGTTTACCAGACCCAGTAAACTCCGGACCTGTTTCTTGGTCGTTGGCATTGTCAAATTCAGAATCTTAGTGGCGATTCTGTCATCAGTTTTCAATTGGCCCCTGCAGATGGTATGACCCAGTGTAGGGTGGTAAATATAATAAATTAGAATAAGGACAGGTTTCGCTAGGGGTATTCA
This sequence comes from Cepaea nemoralis, assembly GCA_014155875.1. Taxonomy (NCBI): domain Eukaryota; kingdom Metazoa; phylum Mollusca; class Gastropoda; order Stylommatophora; family Helicidae; genus Cepaea; species Cepaea nemoralis. Next base: position 58,736 of record JACEFZ010015186.1, read on the forward strand.
GTATGAATGGGGTCTAAAACCCAAACACGCCCTCTATAGGAATTAATATATTGGCTCGTAACCCCCAAGTATTGAACAAGGCAGAAAAGGGTGCAAGTTCAACACTAACATAGAAGAAATGTTTCCCATAGAAGGCTGGGAGATCCTGGAAGTTCTACCACAGACACCCGAGTACTAATCACTCTACCCAGAGGGTGTGTCTATGTGTAAGTGCCCCGCCCCACATTTAATCTCCCACATATATATAAACAATGACAAGTATCCACTGTCATGCACATCCACAGTATTATACAACAGAGGGACAACAACCAATGTTAGACGCAACAACTGGATTACATGACAGAGGAAAACAGCCACTGTTAGACAAAACAGTACAATGACTCACTGTATCACATAACAGTAACAATAACTCACTGTATCACATAACAGTAACAATAACTGGACTATAAACATCAATTTTGGAACAACAGGTTAACAATGAAGTAACTGCAAGGCTTGGTTAAACCAAACAAACAAACAATTGTATTGTGGAAAACATTTGGGTTCTGGAAAACCCTGTTGGCTACAATATGACATATACATGAAAGAAATTATTCATATTCAGGCAATGCACACAAAGTATACACCCAAACAGAAGTCCCCAAAAATATTTCCCCAAAAAAGGTTCACATCAAATACATGTGTCAAACACAAAACAAAGTAAATAATCCATACAAAGAAATAGATAAAGAAAATCTATCTAATCTGTCTCTAGAAATATCCTAGGGGTCTGATGATGACTCCCTCTCCTTCAATATCCACTAGAAAAAGTCTGGCCATAATCACACTCTCTATAATCCAGGAAAACAGCTGCTTTGCATATATCCACCTATTCAGAAAATTGGGGATTGCACACACACACACACACAGAACTTTCACTTCTGGATCATATATCCATCGCGAAAAACATGTAGGAGTAATCCATATGAATCCAATGTGGATATACTGTAATCTCTCAAGTCACAGTTGCTAAGTCACTGGGCTAGGAGCGTTCCAGGGTGATATAACAGACAGGTATAAATAAGTCTGAAGCATTCTGGCGTGGCGTGACACACAGGAGTCCATGTGATTGATTCGATCAGGATCAGGCACAAACACTTTCAGTATCTCTTTGGATGAGGAGTGACATCACATAATCCATTAGAATTTCCTGACAGAACTAACTTGAATTGGGCATGAATATTCCAGCCCCTTTCTCTGGGTTAAGATGTAGGTTATTCTTTCTTCAGCTGAATATACGACTTGATTGACGGGAGTTGGTAATGTGCTTGATTATCCATGTCTGGGATATGATGGATGAGAAGATTCAAAGGAAGCTGGGAGTTCACACAATCAGTTGGTAAATCCATACTGGTAAATGATGGTGAATTCCAGACTATCCATGAGCCTCTGGAATATGACAGTTGAATGTGGAATTAGGCGGTGACTTTTAGAAGAGGTTATACTCTGTATCCATCTAGGCCAGGCATGCCTCATGTCTTTGCAGACATTGAAAAGCTTAACACCGTCTTTAAGTTCCCAGAGGTAGGGAATCCACTTCAGCATATTTAAAATCCGTTAAGTATCCAGGCATTGACATTCAGGTTCAGGGTGAGTAGCAGTAACCAGCACTCTTTGTAGAATATTAGAGGAGGCTGATATCCCAGTTTCCTGCCTCTAAATCCAAACAAGTTGACTATAAATCCAGTGCCAAGCATGGTGACTAGTGCCAATACTCCACCGCCATCTCTAGCGCCTATGTAGAGTGAAGAAGAACAGGGTCGATATAGATTAGTAATACAACCCAAACATTGATAATTGTATCATAATACAATCTACACTCTTATAACAATGTATCATAATAAAACATACATTCTGATAACAATGGATCATAATAAACCATACATTCTGATACCAATGTATCATAATTAAAATTAGAGGGAACAAAAGGGGAGAAGAAAGAAAGGTGACAATAGTTGCCTAGCACTTGTCGCCTACTGTAGAGTTTTGTCTCACTCCAAATGTGAGTGAGATATCTATTCAATAGGTACATTTCTTCTGGACTGATACTGGAGCTTCCTGGGAGGTTTTCTTCACCTCCTAAATATGCAAACATCTTTTGATAGTACCGCTGTCACATCATGGAAAAAGTTCCTGAGACAATGTCCTCATGTACACAATTCATAAATCTCCTTTCCATAGTTACAAACAGCATTATGTGACTACCACTGACAAATGGCAAAAAGGCTAGATACCAATCAGTCATCTCCTCTTGCCTCATCATCATCATCATCATCATCATCATCATCATCATCATCATCATCATCATCATCATCATCATCATCATCATCATCATGTGTTTGTCCCCAATGGGGGTGAAGTTAAAAGATCTACTTCAGCAGTAACATCATGAATAGAATATACATATGATATATATGATGAATAACAGAAAAACTTGTTAGACTTTTACTAAACATGGTATGAACTCTCTAGTGGGTATTACAACATCTCAAAGTAAAAACACAAGAGCAGGTGTCATTTCCCACTCCCTTGAGATGATATATAGATATATCATACCAAATGACAATCTTATAACATCATTTATTACAGCATCAAGCAGTAACAATCATGAGCATAAAAGGTAAAATACTCATAAAAGAGAAATCATGGGAATCTTTTCCCATACACTTGAGATTATGTATATCATACCACATGAAAATCCCATAACATCATTTATGAAAATAAAAGACTACAAGACAATCTATGTGTATTTACAACCAGGTAAACAAAAGATTAACTCCTAAGTGCATGAAAAAGTCAAGCGAGAATATATATCTCTCTCTCTCTATCTAACAACCTATATTAAAGTTGTACACAAATGTGAGATAGTAATATTTCTCCATCATAAGAGCAGAAATACAAAATAAGCACTCAGGAAAAAAACACTTTAAAACACAGAGACCAGTTGTGAAAAATAAGTATTTAGGAATAAAGTAAGTTCACAAAATCATCTCAGAAGAATGACTCATAGCAAGATTATATTGTAAGCTTTATGAAGGCTGACTGGACAACATGGCGATGTCCAGGCTGTGTGACGTAAACCAACATTTCAATGAAAGCGATTCTCCTAATTTTCACACACACAACTTCAATCATGATATTAGTTGCCACAAAGCATTTATCCTAATACATAACATGATATGTTGTATATAATATAATGCTCACCTAAAACGCAGAGAATAAGTGGGCTTTGAATTAACCCATTAACAATGGGTCACCCGCTAACATTGGAGAAACATGGCGATTGACCAGACCGCTTTGTCTACCAAGCCTTTGTCTAGATTAAGCCTGTGTTTCCGGGGCGCGGCCAATCAATTGCCTTCAAACAAAACGAAATTTCGTTTCGTTAATTCTCCCGTCCTAAGTTTTCATAGCGCGTGAAGCTGTCTGCTGGAAAAGACTGAGGGATGATGACATACATGTCACACCCAGGAAGTCAATTTGTTCCATGCCCAACTCTACTTTGGACGGCTTCGCTGTGAGTCCAAACAATCTCAACCTGTGGAAGACTTGTCGACGTTTCAGTAGGTGTTTTGTCCCGTCTTTCGTCTGACTGCATATGCTTATTTCTGTATGTCGAGATATTTGTCGCAGTTGCGTTTACTGTGGGAACTGGTAGTTCCATCTCGTCCACTACTGTTGTGCTACTAGTTGTGTGTGCTGTTATCTGGCTAATTGTGTTTGCGTTGTCGCTGTTGTGTGTCGCCCTACCTAGTGAAGTTCTGGTTGTGTATGTCTGTCGTCTCATTGCTTAGTGTTGGTGCAATCTGTTCGTCTGTCTGTTGTACTTGTTGTGAAACGTATGGTTTCAGGATGTTGATATGAAATATCTCTAAGTGTTCTTTTATCGATATTTCATGATCCGCATCTGATATTTTGAGTTCAACGTTGAGAGGCCCTTGGCAACATGTCAGTACCATATTATGTTTATCAGTTAGTTGAATCACAACCTTTTGGTTTGGTTTAAGGTGAATCGTTTTAGTACCCTTGTTTGGATAGTTATGGTTTCCATTACTCGACACCTGCATTAGGGGTCCAGTAATATCGACCGCTATACTCTCAAGTGGTCTAGATGCTATCACTGACCGTTGCACTTCGGTCTTTACATGCTTTTTCTTTCGTACACGATGTTGACACACAGTACAAGAGCGACAGAAAGTTTTTATGTCCGAACAGAATTTCGGCCAGTAAAATTGTGATAGAATTCTGGCTCGCGTTTTATGATAGGCCAAATGTTCAGCAAACGGTGGTGAGTGTGCGATTTTTAGCACCTGTTGTCGGTATGTTATAGGTAACACCGTCTGCTGAATTTCATGGTTATTATCTGTATAATAACGCATGAGAATTCCGTTAACCTTTTTAAAGTACCAGGAAGAATTTTTAGAAACTTTCTTTCGCTCACACAATAAGTTAAAATACGGTGTGAGTGTTTGTTCGGTGCTTTGTGACTCGCTCAACTTTTGGCGAGTATTGTTGGTATCTGCACCACTTGGTGTTAATAGCTGTAGTGTTTCATTTTGTAAGTCATTATAACTTGTTTCTGTATCTGACTTAGTTACAGCGTTGACCATGTGTGTTTCATTCCAGGCTTTTATGTTGTCGTCTGTACATTCTTTCAATGCATCAAGACATCCTAAAATAAGATCAGTACATGGATCTTGGAGGATAGCACACGTAAATGTGCCGGTAATGAACGGGGTATTGATATGCGCTTTTGCCAGTGGATATTTCTCGATGGTTCCCGAGAAAGTACGGCATTTGACAAATTCACCCGTATAATCTTCTGGTCTAGCAAGTTCTCTCCTTAAACCCAGTAGAGTGCTTCCGCTATCAACCAAACATTGGCATGGTTTACCATTGACCAGTGCATCGTAGAACTTAAGGTTACCTCTGGAGGCACATACTGCATTAGCTTCTTCATTTGAACATGATATTATGTGTCCACATTTCAATCTCCCCTCCGCATGAAACTGCTGGCATACTTTACATGTTTTAAAGTCTAAAATATCGGTTACTGATGATACATTCTGACATTCATTCGTTGGCAATACATTGACAAGTTCGGGATCTATGTCACTCTCATCGTCTGATGATGTATCGATGAGGGCTGCGTTGTTTGCCTTCATTCTCTGTCTCCCAAGACATTTATTGCTATAGTGGCCATAACTTGAACAAAAATAACATTTTACAGCACGTTTAAACGATGATCTTCTGCTTTCTTGCTTACTTATTACTTGTTCTAGGTGTGCCGGATATGTGGGGTTCTTATCACACATTGAATAAGTTGGATGAAAAAGATTGCAATAAGTTACATCGAGGTGGTTTCTGAGGTGTTTTGTCATTTTTACTGTAATCTTTCTGTTTGTATGATCTATCAGGGACTCTATTTGCAAAAGCTGTAATTTCTGTGTCATGTGATGTAGTTTTAAATATGTCCCGATTAGAGGAAAAATAAGCTGACCCCCGTTTCTCTAATTGTTGAATGGAGTCAATATCTGACTGTTGTAAGAATTTAGCAAAAGGGGTAGGCACTGTAGAAACGACTTTGTCCATTACCATTAGTTCTTCTAGTTTTTCATAGCTGTTACCTACCTTAGCCGCTTTAGTCCACTTTTTAAATGTGCTCTGCACGTTAGAAATGTAGTCTAAGAAAGTTTCAGTTGCTTTTGGTTTAATCTGTGAGAACTGAATTTGATAACCAGTAGCGTCCAAAAGAAAATGTTGCATTATCCTATCGTGTATGTACTGGTAATTGTTTCTAAGATCTGTAGGTATGGATTCTATTACTTTTAAAGGCTCCCCATTCAGGTTCCTCATGTAAATCATTGCCCAATCCTCTAAAGGTACTTTCTGTGTTTTTAGTTGGAACTCTATATTTTCAGTCCATGCGCTGATTGAATCATCTACCGTGTATGGTTTGATAAGGCCCTTGTACTTACTAAATTTGTTCTGTTCTTCTTGGCTCTTTTGTTTGCTAGAGGTTATTTGTATGTTAGAATCTACCTCCATTTCCTTCATTTTTAGTTTAGTTTCTGAATCTAATTGTATTTGCTTTTCTTTGGTGGCCTGCTCTAAGTCTAACTGTTTCTGTTTGATAATTTGGTCTAATTCTAATTGTTTCTGTTTGGTAGCTTGATCGGACTCTAATTGTTTCTGTTTGGTAATTTGATATAATTCTAATTGTTTCTGTTTGGTAGCCTCCTCGATCTCTTTCATTTCTTTTTGATGTTGCCTTTCTAATGCTCTTTCATCTCTGTCAAGAGCAGCTTTCCTTTCTGTTTCTTCTCTATACTTTTGATCCGCCCATTTTTCTAGCTTATCTCCAGTGTGGCCCATTGCGATGCCCGCCTGGATACATTCATTTAGTGACGCCATTTTGTGGCGTAATGTTAGATCAAAATGATAATACAATAATATACACAGAATAGTTTACAATAATGTACGTTAAATAGTTTACAGTAAATGTACATCTTTCGCTGGAAAAGAAGATGCATGATTAAGTTAGAGCATACCAAACTATTCGAAAAATATACTCATCTAATTTGTTGGAAAGTACGGTACTTGGGACGTTCCACCGCAGTCTTTCACACTACACACTGGTTTGATTTGATAACACACGGTCTGCTTCTGGTTAGTAGAGCAGCAAAAATTAGACACACGCTTAAGTTGTCAATACAAGCTCATAATTCATCATATTTCATCACATATTTCATATTTCATCAAGTTGTTAATACGATATCCTATTTCATGCGAATGATGAATGAAAATGTGCTAAATAGTGATAAATGGTATTAATGATGAATGATATGATCGTCTGAATGATTGTTAGATGATAAATGAGATGATTAGTCGTATGGCCGTCAATGTCGTCTTGTCTTCGCTGCTTGACTCTGGCGTACCTTCGTTCTAGGCTGCAGTTCGTCGCTAATCTATTTACTGATTTTGTAGAATGGTGACATTGATGGCTGTATCACACGCAATGAAATGTACACTGTGGTTACGATGGTAATGTTCACTGATGATTTTATACATTTCAATTGCTTTTAGTATAATAACACACTTTCTAAATAATATTGGTAGAATTTCACACTTTGCCAATCTACTTTGACTCAATTGTGGTTCACACTCCACAAATTGGCGATCGTATAATTTACCACCAGGAAAAAAATTAATTTATAGGATGTATCACAATAAATTTGTATTACTTTGCAATATATCACACAGCAATTATGTTGAAACGTGCATTGAACTGATGCTGGTTCACACTTTTGTAATATCAATCGACAGCTAGCGTTCGTTCAGTGGTTCATACAACCACTTTCATGTTGGCGTTAATTGTTCGTTGAATAGTACAACAACTGCCTGCTATGACTGCTCAGAAACGTTCACTGAAATCTGACAGTAATTGTACTGCTGGCGTTGGTTCACTTGGTGCACGAAATAACAATTCATGACATTTGCGAAAGGAATGCAATTTATTCAGAGCTGACATTTGAATGGCTCTACGAGCGTTATGTTTCATCATCATTACACAACATGAATGCATTAACGTGATGATAGATGATGCTAGCATTTCACAATCTAAATGAACAGCCCTATGTTTGCCCATGGCCTAGAAAGCTATCGCATTGGTCAAGGATACGTCTGCTCTCTCTACCGTCTCCAGTCAGTCTGTCCACACGCTACACATTGCGTGGACAAGCACGGACACTTTACTCTCCGTGCAGTAGCTATTATTGCGTGCCTGGTCTTGCCAGCACGCCGGCTGGTGAGTTTGAGTAACCCGGCATATCACGGTTACTCGCAAGGACCAGCTACCCAATTGCTTGGGGAAAGCTCTCGCTCATCATCTGTACTTATCGACCTCTGGTCTGACACAAATGTGTCTCCTTGTGAGGCTATTAATAGTACTCGGTGTCTCTCCTGTCTGATGTCTCCCTACTAGACTAGTATAAACTCATTGCCTCTGTTAAGGCCTTATTGGGGATGCTGACAGGCGCCCAAGTCAAAAGGCTTGACCACTTCGCCACGGAGCCTCCTAAAATTATAAAAATTTTGGATTTTATATTCAGGATTATCCAGCATTATAAAAATACTGAATGCCAAAGAAACAGTGACTGTAAGAAAACTTAGGGTTTGGTTGAGAAAGAACAATAACATAGAGCTATCCAAAACAACTTTGTGGAAAATTATAAGGACATTATCTTCACTTTTAGAAAGTACAAGGGAGGTAGAAATATTCTTTGCGAGCAGCCGCATTTAGGAGCCATGAGAAGCAGATACCTACGTTAAATAAGGGAAATGCGCAAAGAAAATTATGGCACAGTGAATTTGGATGAAATGTGGATCAATGCGCACCACACAAGTTATAATGAATGGCAATCAGTGGATGGACAGATAAAACGATATGTGCCCAGTAGTATAGGACAGCTTTTGGTCATGGCCCATGCTGGTAATACGCATAATGGTTTACAACAGAATGCTGGGCTCGTGTTCGTATCAAAGCATACAGACAATAGGGATTATCATAATAAGATGAATAGTAATGTATTTAGAGATTGGCTCGAGAATATTGTGCTTCCATCCCTAGATAGACCGTCGTGTCCAATTATGGACAATGCATGATATCAATGTTGTTGCCCAAGAAGACAAAATACCTACAGCATCGAACACAAAGGGAGCAATAAAGATATGGCTCCGAGTGGAAAACATATCAATTCCAGAAACGTATTTCTAGCTAGAATTATTGTCCCTTGTAAAACAAACGCCAAAAAGTAAGAAATATCAAATCGACAAGTTGATAGAAGAGCATCGTCATGGGTGCTTGAGACTTCCGCCCTACCACTCTCATTTTAACCCTACAGAACTTGTGTTGGCTAAAATTAAAGGACAGGTTGCATCTGACAATACTATAATCAAATTGTCTGACGTCAAGATACTAATCCAGTCCGCAAGTAATCCAATACTTATATATATATATATATATATATATATATATATATATATATATATATATATATATATATATATATATATATATATATATATATATATATATATATATATATATTGTCATAATCTCCAATATCTCCAACCGAGATGCAGTAACATCGTTACGCCCGCCAGGCGAATAATCTCCAACCGGGATGCAGTAACATCGTTACGCCCGCCAGGCGAGTACCAGTTACCTGCCCACAAGTTGCTGGCTGACGTGATAGTCAGCGGTCAGGCAAGGACAAAGCAAGACGCACGCAGTCCTCGTGAAGCCAATCCACAGGGCAAGCGCTGTGCGGGGAAACCGGCAGACGGCTTGGGAACTCGGACATGACAGGACGTGTGGGTTGAGAAAGGCTTCGTGTAGTTCTGTGCCCGAAAGTCGAGTGCTTGTATATCTTGTGAGATAGACTGTGAAGCTGTGGGTTTTGTCTGTAAGTGTACTGATGTATTGTATATGTATAGTAATGATCATCACATGCCAAACTAGATCGTATTGCATGTGACTTGTAAATAAATCCATTGAACTCAGTGTCATTGTGTGTCAAGTCCAATCATTTTGTACTTGTACTTGTCTCACATATGTTAGGTCCAACGAGCCAAGTTTAAGATCCTGACATGTGTGAACGTGGAAAGCTCGTCCGCTTAGATTGTTTGAACTTGTAAACGTGTAAAACATCAGTGATTATGTAACTTGTCACCATTTTGACCTTGTCGCCATCTTGTAAACATGATGTCTATGTCCTTACTGAATGTCGTCTTGATGTAAGTGATGTGTCATCATAGTTGTGGATTGTTGAAATATATCTAGATTGTATTCGTGAAGTTAGTTGTGGAAAGCAGAAAGTTTGGGAAAGAAAGTAACTTGTGATTTGGAAAAAAATTGTTGACCGACGACATTACGACCTACAATTACACTCAACGCCATACAAACCTAATCAAAACTTAGTGACAAGCATACACATCACATAAAGGTAGATTCTAACTTATTTCCTCCCAAAAGAAAGCAGGTTGTCTGTGCCATCTGAAACCATTGCCCGGAGAGGTCATTTGTCCTTGAAGTAGCGACCTTAGTTTCTAGCCCTGGTTTGAACCGTTCTCGACCGCATCCAGTACACTTGAGTATATTTTTTGTATATACTTTCGGATGCAAATTTGGGCATAAATTGTAAGTTCAACAAGATTGTAAATTTTTCACGTTACTAACACCTTGTAACAAATTGTGTGTCTGAGAACTCATTGTCATTTAAACATTCCATCATGTCTTCTTTAAACGACTTCATCGAGATGGGTTTAAGGCTACAGTTAACTGGTGATGAGTTAACAAAGTGGAGTGAAACAAAATATTCTGAACACCTCCTAGTACAAGAAAAAGCTAGCGAACGCGAGGAAAGAGCGGCTGAAAGAACTGCCAAGCAAGCAGAAGCAGCATTAAAGCAGGCAGGGGCAGAAACAGCATTAAAGCAGGCAGGGGTAGAAGCAGCATTAAAGCAGGCAGAGGTAGAAGCAGCATTAAAACAGGCAGAGTTAGATACTGAAGTGAGGAAGGCAGAAATCTCAGCTCAAAGTAAACGAGAAGAGCTTGAACTACAACTCAAAATTAAACAGCTTGAAGCCAATACGGCCATAGACAAAGAGTCTAAGAAATCTGAAAGACTGGAAAAAGAAAACCAGTACAAAAAGTATCAAGGTATTGTTAGAAATTATACCTCAGGTGTCTGCATTGCAGCGTTCACCCAGAATTTTGAAACCTTAATGGACCATTATCGGGTCCCAGTTTCTGAATGGAACATTATTTATATGAGGAGTTTGTCAGGGGAACCTCTGAAAGTCATAGAGACTATCCCCAAAGACCTCAGAAAAGAGTACCACTATATAAAGTCAAAAATTATGTCACATTTTATGCTAGATGAGGCGGGTTACAGAGAGCAGTTCAGCAAATTGAGTCCAAAACCTACTCAAACGTTCTCTGACTATGTCTCTGTAGTCCGAGACGTATTTACAAAATGGCTTTCAGCAGCCATAGTAAATAAAGACTTTCATAAGTTAGAAGATCTCATCATCAGGGATAAACTCATCACATCCCTTCCATCATCATTTTCAAAATTTTTGCAAGAGAATGAATGTATGAGTGTAGAAGAGATTGAGAGACGTGGTTCGGCTTACTATACAGCCAATAAACATTGTTTTGCTAGTGAGGCTACTGATACAAACTTCGTAGCAGCTGCTAACTATGAAAAACCTCGACCAGAACCCTACAATAGGCAAAGAACATATAAGCCTACTTCTGAGAAATACAATCACTGTAGATTCTGTAAAATTTCACACCACCAAAGTGAAATGTGTGACCAGAATCCGGCATATCTTACATACTTACAGAACTTCATAAATAGTCATGATAAGGAACGTAAAAGCTTTAAAAAAGCACGTAAATGCTTCCTTTGTAAAGCGTACGGCCACTGGCGTCATGCGTGTAAAGGAAGGCAAATGACCAAGAAACCAAATGCCGCCTTATTTGACAGTTCATCATCAGATGAAGAACATTCAGAAAAGCACCATGTGAACTCAGCACAGGCTTTTGACATGTTTAATTCACATAAATGTACTATTTGTAATACCTTTTATGAAGATGGCATTCTAACATGCGGCCACTCCATACCTATTGCCAATGAGGAAGCTAATTTGGTAATAGATTCCAAAGGCAGAATAAACATCCACCAGGGATATGTGAATGGCAAGCCTGCTACAGTCCTTCGTGACACCGGAAGTACTCTGATAGGTTTAAGGAGAGAGTTCATAATGCCTACAGACTATACAGGCAGGTACGTAACATGCAGAACATTCTCTGGAAATATCAAAAAGTACCCATTAGCATGGGCATATATTCAGACACCATTCCTCACTGGGAAAGTAAAATGCGCTGCATTAACTAACCCTGTGTGTGATATTATCATTGGGAATGTACCCGAGGTGAATAATATGCCTCATGATATTACATCTGTTTGCACTGTTGATAACATAACATCATCACCATCACATGTCATCATTGAAAGTGTGGTACCACCAGATGAATGTATGGTAGCTAATGGAGCACTACCATGTCATGAAATCATTGACCAAAATGTTTCATCACCATCTGATATCATTGAATGTGTGAACGCAGTAACCAGATCTACTGCTAGAGTGCAAGATGAAATTAATCAAACTGAGGCTATAGAAATGCTTAGCCCAGTGGTACTGCCTCCTAAAACCATGAAGGAGAATTTTGTAACAGCCCAAAAGGCTGATCCTTCATTATCTAAATATTTTAATCTGATCGGCCAAAAGCCAAAGGTAACTAAAAATGCAAGATGGCATTTTGCTCTGAAAAATTGCATCCTCACCAGGTACTATACCAGAGGTAACAGCACCACAGAGCAAACTGTTTTGCCAATCGAATACCGTAAGCAAGTCTTACATCTTGCCCATGATATACCTCTTGCAGGGCATATGGCATACTCCAAGATCAGATCAAGATTACTAACACAGTTTTATTGGCCAAGATTCTGCAATGACATTAAGCAATATTGTAGAAGTTGTGATATCTGCCAAAAACTAGTTAAAAAAGGTAAACACCCACAGGCCAAATTACAAATTACCGACTTAGCCAGTCGACCTTTTGAGAAAATATCTGTCGACATAGTGGGCCCTCTGAATCAAGTAACATCCAGAGGGAATAGATTTATCGTTACCATCATTGATTTATGTAGCCGCTGGCCTGAAGCGATTCCTTTAAAGAACATAACTGCCAATGATATCATGGAAGTTTTCTTCCATATATTCTCACGAATAGGGTTTCCAGACACTATCCTATCAGATCGTGGAAGCCAATTCATTGCAGCATCCACTCAACCGTTCACCAAAATGTTAGGGGTGAAACAATGTTTCAATTCACCATGCCATCCTCACTCAACTGGAATCATAGAAAAGTTTGACGGGGATTTGAAGCATATGCTTGCTAAAGTCACGCAAGAATATCCCAAAAACTGGGACGTCTATTTGCCTGCTATACTTTTTGCTTATCGCGAGGTCCCACATTCTAGTACTGGATTCTCCCCTTTTGAACTTATCTATGGTGCCAAGCCACGTGGCCCATTGAGTATCTACCATTCAATGTTAACTGAAGCCACCCCGTTACTTAAACCCATTTCATCATACGTATATGTAACATCATTGCGTGAAAGAATCATCAAATCTTGTACTATTGCAAAAGAAGCACTAAAACTATCCGGTGCTACATATAGACAATATGCAGACAAAGGTAACAGGACAATAACGTTGACACCTGGACAGGGCGTACTTCTCCTCTTACCTAGTGACCGACATTTATTGACTGACTCTTGGCAAGGACCATTTAAAGTAATAAGACAGATTTCCACTGTAGACTATGAGATTCAAATAAAAGACAAACATAAAATATTCCACATCAATATGCTAAGACCATACCACAACAGAAACAACGAACAAGACGATACAACAGCCTGTACAGTTATAATAGACCATGAAGATGACGAAGATAGTGACGAAATTCCAACACCCGCATTAGACACGACAAACTGCTTGAAAGAAATCAAAATAAACCCAAATTTAACTCAAGCAGAAACAGACAGTTGCAAACATCTCATACAACAGTACAACACCATCTTCTCCAACAACCCAGGACAAACAGAATTAGTACAACATCACATCACGCTTACTTCAAACACACCAATAAAATGCAGACCTTACACCATTCCATTGCATTACAAAGAAAACTTACATCAAGAGATCATTAGTTTAGAGAAAAACAACATCATTAGACGATCCCAATCACATTTTTCGTCTCCAATAGTCATGGTACGCAAAAAGGACAACACGATAAGACTCTGTGTAGATTATCGAAAATTAAATAAAATAACACTATTAGATCTGGAACCAATGACCAACTGCGAAGATCTACTGACAGAACTGACAGACTCTAGGTACTTTACGAAGCTGGACATGACTAAAGGTTATTGGCAAATAACGGTACACGAGCAGAGCAGACATCTGACAGCCTTTGCCACACCCTTGGGGACTGTACGAATGGTGCAAATTGCCATTTGGGCTAGTCAATGCCCCAGCAACATTCGTACGCATGACACGACTCTTACTTGTTGACATAACAAACATTATCTGTTACATGGACGACATTTGTGTTCACACAAAGACGATGACAGACCACATAAAGACATTACAGCAGACATTTGAACGGATCAGACAGCACGGACTGACTGTGAAGCCTACAAAAGTTGATATAGCCTATCAAGAAATCTCTTTTTTAGGGTATAAAATATCTAATGGCTTTGTCACGACAGACGATAACATCGTGTCGAAAATACTGAAACGCTCACTTCCGACTACCAAGAAACAAGTCAGAAGTGTGTTAGGACTATTAAATTATTATAGGCAGTTCATACCAGATTTTGCTGAAATAACAGAAAAGTTTACTAACCTACTAACGAAAAACCAGCCTGAAAAGATTGTAAACAATGAATGCCTAAAATTTGCATTCCAGAAAGTGTTATCGTATTTTTCTGAGAATAGTTTAAAGAATCCCATTCTCAAATTGCCAAATTTACATATTCCTTTCAGATTACGCACAGACGCGAGCTCCGTGGCGATTGGGGCAGTTCTGTTACAGGAACATGACAACATTCTAAATCCTGTATACTACGTCTCTAGAAAATTGAAACCAAGAGAACGCGCTTGGTCTACACCACAATTAGAAGCCCTTGCTCTAGTGGTGGGTATAACTAAATTGTCCAGTTTCCTCCTGGGACGGCATTTTATTGTAGAGTCCGACAATAGTCCATTAAAATGTATTACTTCAGGAGTGCCGACGAACCAGATGATAGCTCGATGGTCACTTTTGCTGCAAGATTACAGCTTTGAAGTGCGACATATCGCTGGCAGGACCAACACTATTGCTGATCTTTTGTCTCGTTGTCCGAACGACCCAGTAAGCACTAATGTCTGAGTGCAGTGTGTAGAAAACACTCAGACCGACACAGCCATCAGTGAAGGTTTTTTGTTCAGGAAAGCTGTGTACATCTATTATGCGATGTGATAGGGTGCATTCCCACTGCAAATATTTTTCTTATTTTATTATTAGTGTAGTAATCGTTTTGAATAATTGCGTAATGTGTGTTAGAAAGTGAACAATATTAATTGTATAATAAGAACAGTGCCACATGCGCTCATAACTTACCTCAAGTGAACTATTCAAGTTATCAGTGGTATCGGCGAGTGGAACATATCCAGTGATATTTTAATCCGTGAACGAAAGAGTGAACTGAACTGTGACATTTACACCACTGCACTCAATCGCAATCCAGAAGTTTTCCAGCGAAACAACGAACACATTAACTATCAGAACAATTTCACATTCTGAATTGCTACACCCTAGCGGAACAAGTGTGTGATAGAAATTTTAACGACATCACCTGTTCGTGTGTACTTCCGGATAGTTTGTAAATTTAGACCAAAAGTAGCAGACTATAAACAAAAACCTTAAAAATGTATGACGCTTCTAAAATAATTGTGAAACACCAATTTCGAATACACGAATTGTGTATTAGTATTTTTCGACTAGTGTAATCTTAGAATCATATCTTGAGTAACTTATTCACACTAGCGACATTTTTTTCGCTATTAGGAAAAAGCATCAAGCTATGACGCTGAGAAATAGAATAATAATTGTAATAGATTAGATTTGAGATCTTTACAAATTATGTCCCTTTCATTTAATTGTTGTTACATTATTACACTAAGGGCGGTAAATTGAAATGGATTCGAATATGTGTTGTATAAAAATAGCCATTGTGTTGCCAGATTGTCAACACTCCAAGAGGTCATCAGCTGTACATGGTATAGGGTTACCGACGTTGTAGACCAACGGAAGAGCTCCCGGCCAAATGAGGTCGGAGCTCGAGCGTTGAATGCGGCTTATAAAAAGACGTATTACAGTCTTACCTGGTGTTTTTTTTCCTTTCTAAAAGCATATTATTTCGTTTTTTTTCAATGGTTGCGAAGTAGTTGCAAGGGATGCTGGTGCTACCGATCTGACTGGGTCAATATTGCAACTCAGGTGATCATCCATCGAGAGGATGAAACTTGGAAAGTGGTAAAGATTGAACACCACATGACTTAATATACAACTTGCATTTCTTATGTATTTCTATGCCAATGTACATGACAACAGAAAGGTCGAATTCTGACATGGTTAAAATATTAACCCTTTATCTATATAGAGTATACATGAAATATAAAATCTTTCATGAATAAGCCCCGGGGGAGCGTGTCATAATCTCCAATATCTCCAACCGAGATGCAGTAACATCGTTACGCCCGCCAGGCGAATAATCTCCAACCGGGATGCAGTAACATCGTTACGCCCGCCAGGCGAGTACCAGTTACCTGCCCACAGGTTGCTGGCTGACGTGATAGTCAGCGGTCAGGCAAGGACAAAGCAAGACGCACGCAGTCCTCGTGAAGCCAATCCACAGGGCAAGCGCTGTGCGGGGAAACCGGCAGACGGCTTGGGAACTCGGACATGACAGGACGTGTGGGTTGAGAAAGGCTTCGTGTAGTTCTGTGCCCGAAAGTCGAGTGCTTGTATATCTTGTGAGATAGACTGTGAAGCTGTGGGTTTTGTCTGTAAGTGTACTGATGTATTGTATATGTATAGTAATGATCATCACATGCCAAACTAGATCGTATTGCATGTGACTTGTAAATAAATCCATTGAACTCAGTGTCATTGTGTGTCAAGTCCAATCATTTTGTACTTGTACTTGTCTCACATATGTTAGGTCCAACGAGCCAAGTTTAAGATCCTGACACACACACACACACACACACACACACACACACACACACACACACACACACACACACACACACACACACACACACACATATATATATATATATATATATATATATATATATATATATATATATATATATATATATATATATATATATATGACGGCAGGGAAAAATAGCTTTTCTAGACCGTCAATTTTTACCCGAGGACATCGACCGGAATATATTTAAAAACAATTTGGAAGTTCAAAGACCTGGATTAATAGGCGACCCGGTAAACTGGCGTTAACCCGTCACAGGAAATGAAGTCAGGTTTTCCAGTCAAATGAGGTCAAAATTAACCTATGCTTTGCCCTGAACTGCCAAGAGACAAAGGTAGACTACAGGATGTGGTAGGTATATGGGGACGGACACGCTCCGTGACCTGAAACAATATGGCAGAGAGCAATGAACCCAGACTAGGACGTAGCAGGGCTAGATAAACGTATAGATGTTAGTGAATCAAAGTGATGCGGTGAGTTGATTGGAGGGTTCTCAGTGAGATGCAGAGAAGTTAAGGCATTCACGTGACTTTAGGACGCAGAGCGGCGCCAAAATTGTGGGGATATATATGCAAGTAATATAGTCAGTTGAGGGAGTTGAGCAGGAGAGACGAGAGCTGAGCAGCAGGACTCAGTGAGCAGTGGGTTTCTGAACCATTGGGCGGCTCAAAAGAATGAGTTGCAGGGCTCCGGAGATGGTGGCTGTTCAAAATCCTATGCTGTAGAGTACCCGAGGAGACAAGCAGTGTGACTTCAAAGGCGACCGGGTGCATATACCAAAGTTCGTCTGGCGCTCGAGGAGGAGAGGCATTACTAGCGAATCTGTGGATGAAAATCGACCAAGGTAGATACGCCAAAAGGGAGATGAAACACAGATTTGTGGAGCCACAAAGTGGTGGAAAAAGGCTGCTTGAGTTGAAGCACTGCTTGCTACAGGGACAGCTCTCTAGTTGCATTGACGGCTTAAAGTCGACTAGGACCAGAAACTAGCCAAAGAGTCAAACACGTTTGTTGGGATCATCCAGAAGACTGGAAGAGTCAGACAGGATTGGAAAAGTGTCCAGTAGAACCCAAGACGAACGATCAACAGCCGTGGGCGATCATCTGTTGACAAACAAGCTACATGTAGTGACCCTTGGCCATGATTGTTTTTAGAGCAAACTTGAGCTCCAGCTCTGGTTAATGTCGTTTTTAGGCCACTCACACCCCCATTCATATACCTGTTTATATCACTGTTTATGCCACTATATCTTTGCTGCTAGGGTTACACCCCCATTCATATACCTGTTTATATCACTGGTTATGCCACTATATCTTTGCTGCTAGGGTTACAATCCCATTCATATACCTGTTTATATCACTGGTTATGCCACTATATCTTTGCTGCTAGGGTTACACTCCCATTCATATACCTGTTTATATCACTGGTTATGCCACTATATCTTTGCTGCTAGGGTTATAGTTCTGTTATTTGTTATATTATGGCTCTTTGCTGTATCTGATCCCAGTCGGCCCATGTGATGTGGGTGTCTGTGTTTGTACCGAGGGTATCCTTTGACTCAACTGAACATGGTTGAGGTCTCACTATCATTTAGAGACCACCCCTGTGGTCGGTGCCAGGCAGAAGTGATCTCTAACTGTGGGATTTCAGGTTCCCATATCTGTAGGTATCGACTGTCCGTGAGTCCTGGGATGGGATCAGTAGAGAGTCCATACCTGTTGTTACCGTTGTTGTTCACGTTGAGGCTTCTTTGTTGCCATGTTCTTGCTTGTTTGTGGGGGTGGGTACCCAGTCATGTTCATAGCGATGTTAGGCTGCAGTTAGTGATATCCACTGTGGGAACATATGTTCCCATATCTTCTTCTTCTTCTTCTGCGTTCATCCGGATTTTTTTTCCGGATGTGACTGCGTTGTGCCTGTTTACAGCAGAGCTGCGTTCTTGCGCCTGTTAGGCCGACACATCCGACTTCTGCGGGCATTTGTTGACCAGGTTAACCTTCCCGGGGGTTTCTTAGGACGTTTGACTCTCACTGTTGTGGTGTTATCTCCCATCCTAGCTGGCCCATATAGAACAGCCAAAGACATCCTGGTCAACCCTCAAGGGAAGGCAGGGGCAGACCATGGGCATTCCCCGCCATCCAAGGAGGCTTCCATACTTGCAGAGCCATCACACAGCGCTCTGGTACTGGGCTCACCCAAGGAATCGTCACGTTCTGCACATGGCTGCTTAGCCTCACTTCCGTATATTGGGCCTTCCGTTCACCATAGGCTGTTCCTCCGGAAACCAGAAGAATGCAGTCTGCAGATGACATCCACACAGTGAGCTTTCGATTAAGACTTTCCATGTAATGGATTTGCTATCCAAGCAATATTCCATTTCGTGCCACTAGGACACTTTTTCCACCTTTTATGAAGCCCACACAGTGAGCTTTCGATTCGGACTTTTCACGTAATGGATTTGCTATCCAAGCAATATTCCATTTCGTGTCACTAGGACACTTTTCCCACCATTTACGAAGCCCACACAGTGAGCTTTTGATTCGGACTTTCCACGTAATGGATGTGCTATCCAAGCAATATTCCATTTCATGCCTCTGGGACGCTTTTGTAACCGACATACCTGTGGTATGAAGTGTGGCAGTCTAAATACATCTTCATGCACCTTTAGATGTCAACCTGAATGTAGTTAAAGTAAGCTGTAGTCAACTTGAGCTTGTTGATATCTCCATAGAGCTTGTCCTCAAATGAAGCAGGCGTGGGCCAAAATATCTTTCTCTGTTCTGCATATATTGGGCACTCCTGCAGCAAATGTTTAACTGTCATTTTACCAGTTCCACAATTACATTCATCGGTATCTCCTATCTTTAGTTTATTGAACAAGTGGTGTTTCAGCCTGTTATGTCCTGTGCGGAGTCTGAAGATTGCTACTTGTTCTCTTCGGTCGAGTTTGTAATATGCATCATCCTTCTGGTGGCCTGGATTCTCTGATTCCAATTTGGTTCTATAAGTGCTTTTTATAAACCTTTTTGCGGTTCCCATATCTGTAGGCATCAGTTGCGTGACATGTCAGGATGTCTGTTTGTCCCTGAATCGTGCAGTTCTGTCAATAAAGGCTTACTTTTGTTGTTCTTAATTTGTTTAGTTTAGGTTATAGTTTGTTGTGCAAACTAATTGATCCTCTTACAGTCCAACAGTGTAATCTTTTGTCTGGAATATACAAACAGTATATTCCTTGCCTGAAGAACTCCTGGAATTTTCTGTCTAACTCTCTATCCCTTTTTTTTTAATTAACTGAGAAGAATGTATAAAGTGCTCTTTCTCTCCTTCTTCTTATTAACCTTTTCTTCTCTGGTCCACTAGAAGTCAGTGTTGCGCTTCTTCATCTCTGAGCACCTAAGTATAGGAAACTATGTCTTCCCATCCTTTATATATATATATATATATATATATATATATATATATATATATATATATATATATATATATATATATATATATATATATATATATTGTAGTGGGTGTGTAACGAATGAATGTCGTATTAGTTACTTGTTCTTCTTTACCACTTTAGTGTCGTCCCTGGAGTGAAGAGAATCGATACCCACATTTGTTTTAATTCAATATCTCTATTCTGGAGATATCCAGCAGACTCCGTCCACACACTCCCTCAATCTGAAGACACCTTCCTCTCACTCTTACTCACCCCTGGATCATGCCCCCTCTCATTCTTCCCCAACATAACATACTTGACAACTCTCGCTTCAACAAATAAAAACAAGAAATTTATTAAAGCAAAGAGTATATGTAGGAGAAGTGTATGTGTGTATAAGGTGTAGAATGTGTGACGTGTATTCTAATGGTAGACCAGTGATTTAGAAGCAAAGTCTGTAACATCATAGTGCTTAGCACACAACAGCACCATTTTTTCCGGACAGTGAACCTCACCCAGAAGATGACGACTTTCTCCAATCACTTGAACAAACAGGATGCTGGTAATCCGATAGACACTGTTGATCTTGGTCTCCACTCCACCACACGGTGAAGTTACTATGTTTCCTAATATTTGTTTGAACTGATAGTTCTCCAATTAACTGAAATGTCACTTGGGGAAACTCTACTGTTTATTAGTTTCTGGGTATAACATTTTCCCCTCTTTTAGAACACAACCTATTAATGTTTGTTAGGTAGATGTGTATATAGCTATATATATATATATATATATATATATATATATATATATATATATATATATATATATATATATATATCCTTAGTATGCGAGTTATTAATCTTCGGTGATGAAGCTTATCACTCATTAAACACAACACTTCTGTTCATACAATTCCACTCAGCAGAAGCCAAGTTCCCGCAAACCAACTTGGGTATAAGCCCTATGTAGCGGCCTCTCAGCAACCTCTGTCTTCAGATGCTGAGCCATCATTGTGTCAAACTTTGAAACTGCTTCTTCGAAGTAAACCCTCTCCCACTCACGTAGAACACTCAAGGGGAACTGTACATGGAACCTGTAGAGCAGATAACATCATGGTGAGGGCAACTCAGTCCTGACCGTAATTAGGTGATTGTATGCAATTAACAGCACTCAGATCTATAACAGAGATCCGATCTCTGTCATGCGGCCAAATAAATCAATCATATGATCTGAGACATGACAACACCAGGAAAGAATAACGGAACGGGTAGAAACCCAGCAGATGCCCTACTGGAAGATCCTACCATTACACATTCCCCTCCTCCCTCTCAACCATCCTTAATCTCTCTAATTATTATTCCACTACATTGTCCTCAACTTCCTGAGTAAAACGATATATAACACAAGCTACTTGAAGCCACAAAATAGAATACTAGTGCCGACGCTCCTATGATACTTTCTAGCACCGCACTTATAGAACATTCTATCACTAATCCTAATACATTATATCACTACACAGTACTGTACTCTATTCATAATCATACTCTTAAGTATATATAATTAATTGCCTACCATATTTCTATTCCTGTTGTTACTCGAGAAACTAGGCAATCCGATTTGATCTATGTCCGTGGATAACTATCCCTACTAAGATAGGCTAGTCCCTCTAATATACCACAACTGGGAATTATCCCCAATTCTACACTTCAGAATGTTTTCCTCGACTCCATCCACCTGTTTACTGCACTGGGTTTTATATAGGTGCTTGAGTGAGTCACCGGAAAGTCCAGACGCCAATCAGTCCAGAATCTGGCTTTGTCCTCCTGTTTCCAGACTAACCAGAGTCAATTAGCTGTCAATTTTCCTTTCATCTGTGGAGTTCTTTGTCTCATCCAACAAATATCCGGGTTGTCTGTAAGCCAAAGACCTTTCTCCCCTTACATAATCCTTCTGACCTCTAGCAGGCATTCTGTCTATCACTTGCAACGACCCACTTCCGTTTGGTAGACAAATGTCGCCAGTACACACCTCTCGAATAACATCCTGTCATCAAACTTGTCGACTATGTGTAGACAACTCTACGTGACTCCCTTTGATCTCATACACACTGTTGACCAGGTGTCGAGAATCTGTACAGACGTATTGTCCTCAGTTTGTTCACCATAAAAGCGTCAATTGTGTTAGCAAAATAATGTCGGGTTTGGTTATCATTGATCGACTGACAAGTTACTTTATCCTGTGACATACTATATATATATATATATATATATATATATATATATATATATATATATATATATATATATATATATATATATATATATATATATATATATATATATATAAAACAGAGTGTATGTGGTTTTGTGTGTTTGTGGGTAGTTTTGTATTGGATGCGTTCGATAACGGTACATCCGATTGAGATGAAATTTTCTACACGTCTTCCTTTCATTCCTGTGCAACCGGCTATAATAGTTTCTTAGTGTAAAATCTTCTACTTATTTAATAACATTTACTTTTTCGTTTTTCATTATATAATTTCTATATAGCAGGGGGACTTCACTCTAGAAACGTTATTTCAAGGGGCATAACTTTTAATAACATTTCTACATACTTTATAGTCATATTGTTGGACTTACTTGCACTATTGTTAAATTCTTTGTCTATAGTTATTTTCAGGCATATGAGTTATAATAAATAATGATATAATCTTTAAGGCATTTTCAAAGTTTTCATAAAAATAATGCATAATGCATAACATTGTAACACATCTTTTTCTGCTTAAAGAACTTATCAACTGTCATGTCGGTGATTAAAAACAGTTTTCATTAAAAATAATGAATGGTGTGTGGAAGGACATTCTTTTAAGTTACTGTGCGCCAGGAGCTGGGCGAAACCACGCCGGGTCAGATAGATAGACATACAGACAGATAGTCGGGAACGGAAGCTTATTTGACTACTTATATGAATTAAATTACATGCTCCCCACCAGGGACTGGGTGAAGCCGGGCCGGGTCAGACAGACAGACAGACAGACAGACAGACAAACAGATAGTCGGGAACGGGAGAGCTTATATGACTACGTATATGAATTAAATGAGATGCTCCCCACCAGGGACTGGGTGAAGCCGGGCCGGGTCAGCCAGACAGACAGATAGACAGACAAACAAGCAGACAGACAGACTGATAGATAGATAGATCGCCTCCAGGGCCTGGGCGAAGCCGTGCCGGGTCAGCTAGTATATATATATATTTCTTTTGTTTGCATATCCTTTACAGGACATCGCTGTCAACAGCAGCATCTTTCAGCTGTCTGTTGATTTCTTGGCAAGATTACGCTCAGTAGTTTACCATTGCTTTCTGAGCGGCCGGCTCAGTATCCCGCAAGTCACCAGCGGGGGTCGAACCGCTCCCAGTTCTCTCCCGCTACGAGACTGCGTGATAAACGGGATTACGGAGAAAGTGTTGTAACCCCTCGGCCAGAGAGACCGGCATATATATATATATGTATAACTGTTACATCCTAAATATCATATAGTCAAGCGGGACGCAGAGGTGTTTCCAAGGCACCAGGGCCGGGTTATATACTGGCCAAGACCTATTGACGCGTCCTCGTCGAGCGTCCTGGGCAACAGGTCCCTTCGGGGTCCTGGCTAAGGTCAATAGGATCGCCGATTCCTCCGAAGTCGGAGAGTGTCTGCCTGTACGGCGAGGAACCACCAGTCTGCACACCAATAAGCCAGACATGAGACAACGGATACTCACGCAAACCTCAGGTCCTGTATGACATCACACTGCTGTCGGACAACAGGATCCCTTCATCCGACATACAGGACCTCGCGTTGGAGCTCAAGCCAACGAACACAAGCAAGCAAGCATATAGTCAAGCATCCATTTGTATATGATTTCTCAGACATCGTCTTTCAATGTATGTTATATAAACCTATAATGAAGGCATCATGAAGTTTTCTCAATCAAAAAAGTTGTGAGAGTTTACATTGACTATCATCTTCCATGAATTTGTAAACATTTACCCTTTGACCCATCACCGTCGTCCACTTTTGCCGCCAAGCGTGTGGGTAGGAATTGTTGATGTTCCAGTGCCTGATGGGTGGCGCTGGATAGTGTCATTCCGTGTGATTGTTAAATGTCTGTGTGACTGCACAATGTTGATGTTCCAGTGCCCGATGAGTGGCGCTGGATAGTGCCATTCCGTGTGAGTGTACAATGTTGATGTTCCAGTGCCCGATGAGTGGCGCTGGATAGTGCCATTCCGTGTGAGTGTACAATGTTGATGTTCCAGTGCCTGATGAGTGGCGCTGGATAGTGCCATTCCGTGTGAGTGTACAATGTTGATGTTCCAGTGCCTGATGAGTGGCGCTGGATAGTGCCATTCCGTGTGAGTGTACAATGTTTATGTTCCAGTGCCCGATGGGTGGCGCTGGATAGTGCCATTCCGTGTGAGTGTACAATGTCTTTGATGTCGTCACTTCATTTTGGTCTCGGGCCTCCCCCAAATCTCGTATGAGATATTTTTTGATGTAGTGCCAGTGTTGGTAGTTGATGGTGTTGCATTCTAACGAGATGGGCGAACCATTTGATCTTCTGTCTTTCTATGTATGTGGCACAAGGTGTTGATCCCAATGTCTGATAACAATTTCTTACTCGATCTTGGATAGTTAAGTTGGCAGCTCTTCTCAAAGATCCCATATTGCTGATGTTGATTTTATAAGCACGCTTGCTTGTTGACATCTGATTTCGATGTATCTGCCTATTCTGCCATCTGCTGCCATCGTACGTCCAAGTTATTTAAATTCTTTAACTTGGTTCACAGACGTTATCATTATACTTAGAGGACCAGGAAATCTGTATATTGAAAACTACTACATGGTGCGGAAGCCTGGGGAATGAACAAGCAATTACAGAGTCGAATAGAGATCCTAGAGATGTGGATGTACAGAAGAATATATCGTATTTCATGGGAGCAAAAACAATCAAATTCAGGGGTTTTAAAAAAGTGGGAATGAAAATAGTTGATGAAAGAAATAATAAGAGGCAAGAGAAATATTTCGGCCACGTTAAATGGCATAACACTCTTATAAAAATCCATACTGTAGGGTAAGGTTGAAGGCAAGTGAGCAAGAGATAGACAAGATACAAGTGGGAAGATAGCATCAAGAGATGGACGAACAACAATCTCACAGACGGTCCAATCAAGGCCAGAGACATTTATGGAGATCAATTGATGCCAACATTCACTGTGGAGGCGGCACCTGATTGATTTATTGCAATCATTTATTGGCTGTTTTCGAATTACTAGGCAATTTGAACGCCCAGTAGTTTGCCATTGTTTTCTGATCGCCTGACGCATTCACCATCAGAATCAACGCTAAGTGACGTGCTCCCAAATCACTGCGACTGTTGTGAACTCACGGTTCGGTATAATCCTTTGGTTGTATTTTTCAGATGGATAATGCCGTCTCCGTGGCGATGGCGTTGCGGACGCGATTCGTAATGCCGCTTACCCGCGTTCGAAACACAGCGGCGACCGATTTGGTAGCAGACCGTGTTGCGCTGGTTTTAACGTGTTGGTATGGGAGCCGGTCGTTCAGAAAGCAATGGCAAAACGTAAAAACTTGCCAAGACATCAACAACGGCAGTAAAATGCTGGTGTTGACTGCAACATCCTATAAGGGATATGCAACTTTACAAAACAATAAATGTTGCTAGAAATGTCGAACACACCACTAGGGTACAAACCATCGCAGCACTGAACCAGGTCAAATGTACGAAAAGGATATAGTTTCTACAGCCAATGTCCAACAGCTGTACTATATTTAGAGCATACCATTTGCACCTCCATTTTTTCACCCTTAACTGAGAAGTCTAGATATCCACACCCTTGTGGTCTCGAGTGCTGGAGGTCCCGGGTTCAGGCCCCGGATTTATTTAAAAAATCCACCTGGACTTCCAGTAATAAAATTTCCTCTGGTCTCTGGGTAGTGAGATCGGACGCCCATGTGTATTATTGCGCACGTAAAAAATCCCTTGGCAGTTGGAAATCGAAAAAGAGTAGCCTAACGGCGCTGCCCGGGCAAAATTTAGAGTTAAAAAATCTACCCAAAGTATTTCAGGATCCTCGCCGATGCAACGGAGTTCGTGCATTGAGCTGAGTTTCTCCAGACTCAGGGTTGAGTTAGGAGGAAAACGGAGCACTTATGGGTTAAACCGTGATGTTGATCTAACGACTAAAACTAAAACACCCCAAGTCTGCGCCTTCAATCTCAACATCATCATGTGCCATGCCGATAAGGGTGGGCGGCCGAGTTTCGCCACCTCACGCGATCACCAGGGTCGTAAATCAGCTCAATGTTCTTGTCTTGACCATACCACGTGATCTAGGTATTTACTTGTCTGCTTTCCCCTTATTCTTGCCAGTTGTCACCAAGTTCTCCAATCTATTATTTCTCATAACGTAGCCAACAAATTGTGACTATGCCTTTTTTTTTGGGCGCTCACTCGCTTTGAACTTAAGTAGTCCATACACACTTCTTCTAGTAGTGCTGGACTGAATTTTGCGTGTGGATTAGCTTTCCCTGTTGAAGTGTCCTTCGCCATTAGGTGAACCCACTCCGACTTCAGAGGTACTTGTAATTTACGTCCCCAAGTCAAGGACGACAGGTCAAGATTTTAGTCCAGCTGTTCGGTAGTAGTGGTTGAACCTCTTACCTGGGCATCAGCACACTGGATGTTTAAGAACACGTGTTCTTATCCATTCAGCCATGCTGACCTACTTCAGCAATCTTAAAGCCGCTCTCGTATTTTATTATTAGCAAGTGATGCTCACACAACGAAAAGCAACGCCAAGCTGAGCAGAAGAACACGTGGGTCCCTTTGTTTTCATTAAATTAGGAGAGAGGTTATGTGGGCATGAAGATGAAATCTGAGACAAATGTTTATTTTGCCGGAAAAAATCAATGAAAACTGAGTTGTTATTGTTTATGTTTGTTCCACAAATCTAAGGCCTTTCCCATCAATTTGTAGATCTGCAAGCATCTTCATCATGTTGACATGTTTTACTCAATCGAAAGCCTTTGTGTAGTCAATAAAGCAAAGATATAGGTCTTTGTTTATTTCTATAGAAAGTTCAATTAATGTTCTCAGTATGTGCACAGCATTTACTGTACTCTTGCCTTCTACAAACCCACATTGGTCTCCTATTTCAGGTTGTATTTTCTTCCTAACGTTTTGCATGATAATTCTTTACAAAATCTTTGTGGCTCATTATGATAATTGTATGATATTGATCACATTCCAAGGCTCTTGATTTCAATAAATACAGAATTACATAATTCAGGGGGTACGTCTCCAATATCATATATTGTGTTTAGCAGTCTGGTGACTTGGTCTATTCCATATTCTTCTAAGGCATTGATCATTTCTGTTGAGATGTTGTCTGGACCCGGGGCCTTGCCAGATTTCATATGGTTAAGAACATTCTGAACTCCCATCTTCAAATTTGATGGTCCTTAATTATTATTCCGAATATCATTGTTCTTCTTTTGTATCATGATCCATACCAGATATTTATGAATTGGAAGTTTGTGCCATACCCCTTGCTAGTGGTTCTCAACTGGTGGGGAATTCCCCCCCCCCCCCCCCCCCCCCCCCCCCCCCCCCAGGGGGGAATTTTAGAGTTTCCAGGAGAGGAATTTAGATTATTTCAAGATCGCATTAATACAAGAACCAGTTACTTTTTATTGTTATTCCCTCTACATTTTACGATTCATTAATACAAGAACCAGTTACTTTTTATTGTTTTTCCCTCTACATTTTACGATTCTGTACTTCTCACCCTAATGAAATTCGTTTTATAACTAAGTAGACCTGCAAATCACATTTTATGTAGATGTATAGACTTGTTCTAGTATGTGTTATTAAATTTAGCTTCCATTTTTATGTATAATGTGTAAAAAAAAAGGGGGGGGGGGGATTTCTAGGGAGGAAATTCGAAAAAGGGGAGGGGGGCAGAATGGTGTTCTGAGCATATGGTAAAGGGAGGCATGGGCCAAAAAAAGGTTGAGAACACTGCCCTATGCTATTCCAGGCCTTTCTTGGTCGGTCATGGATCTCTGGAAGCTTGTGAACGCCACATGCATTGATGTTCTGGTCACCTGTCAGTATCTGTTATTGCTCTAAATAACAAAACCAGTTAGAGCCATCAATTATCAACTTTACTACTCTGTGACAAAATTGGTTGCAGCTGTGAATGATCAATTTTACTGCTCTCAATTTAAAAACCTGTTAGAGACACCAATTATCAATTTTACTGCTCTCAATGACAAAACTGGTTACAGCCATCAATTATCAACTTCACCGTTTTCACACAATCATAGCAAACAACAATGGTAATATATACAATATTTTATTTGTTTTGTTTCTTTTTCTTCTTTCCGTCGCTCAGACCCGCAAACTGGAAACTCTTCAGGGGGTCAGCCATACGTTTCTGAAGAGAGAAACAAGACACGTTTAGTGGGCAACAAACAGAGGACAACGTGGTACATTCTCACTGACATACAGGACAATGCGCCACATTCACCGACACAGAGGACAAAATGGCACATTCACTGACATAGAGGACAATGTGGCATACTCCCTGATATAGGGGACATTGTGCCACATCCCCTGACACAGAGGACAATGTGCCACATTCACAAGAAAAACCTATAAAAAGGAAAATTTGCAAAAAATAAAAAAAAACATTGGGGGGGTTCTCCCAAAGGTTTTGGGGGGCCCCCCTGGGGAAAA
>JACEFZ010015187.1:0-67823 GCA_014155875.1 Cepaea nemoralis
ATATGCAGACCCATATTTGATATATCTTGCTAGACCCATATTTGGTATATATTGCTAAACCCATATTTGGTATATCTTGCTAGACCCATATTTTGTATATATTGCTAGACCCATATTCGGTATATATTGCTAGACCCATATTTGGTATATATATGAGTGGCACCGTGCAGTCTTGACAGACCAAAATATGTGGATTGGAATTTGGCCAAAATTCCAACTCACAATGCTTGGGCAGAGTTTCAGAGAATATGTGGTGACCAAACGACATGTTCCCTCTCTCAGCCTTGCCTTGTTTGATCCACAGGAATGGATAACCAGTACTTCTGGAGCAAGGTAGGCTGCAGACGCTGGTGGCTCAGCGTCAAACTACCGAGACCTCCACTCTCCCCACACCCCACGAGCAGGAGGCGAGTGGTGGCCACACTCTAAGCCTTTGGGACTTGACTTAGAGGCGTTCAGCCAAATCCCGCAGGTAAGGGTCGTATACGCGCCCGGACCACTGGGCACTTACACATGTCAATTGCAAGTGTCTGGA
Source organism: Cepaea nemoralis (assembly GCA_014155875.1). Taxonomy (NCBI): domain Eukaryota; kingdom Metazoa; phylum Mollusca; class Gastropoda; order Stylommatophora; family Helicidae; genus Cepaea; species Cepaea nemoralis. The sequence continues at coordinate 536 of JACEFZ010015187.1, forward strand.
CCTGTGTAAGCGTGTACTACCGTCAGACTCCCCGCCTGACTCGTGCGGATCCCGCGACCAACGGAAATAGGCCCGCCGGAGATATTGCTCGTCTGCTGCGAGCAAATCTCCCCTCCTGCCACTGTGCGGATCCCGCGACCAACGAGAATAGGCCCGCCGGAGATATTGCTCGTCTATTGCGAACAAATCTCCTATGAAAGACTGAATACGTGTGTATATATATATATATATATATATATATATATATATATATATATATATATATATATATATATATATATATATATATATATATATATATATCCATTCATTGGCACCTTGCCTTTTTGACAGACGATAGTTTGTGCTGTAAAAAGGCATAATAACATTTACCCATGGCGGTAGCGAATGTGACTGATAAGGCCAATTAGCGCTGTAAATGTTCGTTCACAGTGGGTGCATGTGAACACGTGGTCATTTCCACCATCATGCACCATCTTACGTCTCACAAGCTCGGTGTGTGACTTATCTGCAATACTTTTCTCTTTTGTCTTTATTCCATTTCTGATCTTTGCCCTCCATGCAACACGTTCAGCGGCGACTTGCTCCCACTGTGCATTATCAATGCCTGTATCAATCATGTCCCGCTTACACACATCTTTGTATCGTAGTAGAGGCCGTGCAAGACGAGAACACAGAAGAAGAACCATCTGCAAATCTAACCATTAGAGAACTCCTGTTTGCGGACGACCAAGCGCTAATAGCAAAATCAGAAGCTGAATTACAAGACCACATGAATAGTCTAAGCGAAATGTGTAGGGAACATAACATGAAAATTAGCACAAGTAAAACAGAGGTACTGACTATAACTAAAGAAGAAAAAGCAACAACGATTTACCTAAACGAACATCCCTTGAAACAAGTAAAGAGTTTCAAGTACCTAGGAAGTATAATATCTTCAAATGGCAAATCAGAAGACAAGATCGAAAATAGATGCAACAAGGCAAACCAACTCATTGGACTAATGGCACCAATACTAAAGAACAAACATGTATCAATAACTACTAAGAAAGCACTTTACAAGACAATCTTCCTACCAACTCCATGTTACCAATGCCAAACCTGGACAATGACAGAAAAAAAGAAAAGAAAAATCACAACAACAGAAATGTGATTATTGAGAAGAATACTCAATGTATCAAGAAGAGATAAGATCAGAAATGAAGAAATCAGGACTAAAGTAGGAGTTATAGCTGCACTAGATTTTATTAGAAAGCTGCAAGTCAAATAGGTTTGACAGACCAAACGTCTGGTTTGGTCTGGTTTGGTAGCCAAATGGCTACATACCAACTAACAGTATACCACAACAAACAATGATGTACAGACCAGAGGGAAACAGAGGAAGAGGCCGACCACGTAAACGATGGACACAGGGAATAACAGAGTTCATGGGAATATCTATACATGAAGCCCATAAGCGGGCACTCTCCCGATGTTTATACTTCACCTCGACATAGCAAGGTACAAGAGGAACATGATGAGATGACATATATATATATATATATATATATATATATATATATATATATATATATATATATATATATATATATATATTGCAAGACCCATACTTGGTATATATTGCTAGACCGATATTTAGTATATCTTGCTTGACCCATATTTGTAGAGACCAGTCAGCACTTCAATGTTACTCTATCCTTATCTCCCCAAGATATCTCCTGGTATATATGTTAGGCTGGGTGGCGGGGTAGGGGTATCCGCTATTAAAGGAGATGTGGAATGGCTCTCGTCGCTTCAGAGGTCACAGATCATGAGAATTGTATGGATATTTTACCCTGGCCATGCGGGTGTACGAGGGAATGAACAGGCTGATAGGCTAGCAGGGAGGGCACCTCTTGGTGGTATTTTGCCTATGGACAAGGGGGAGGTGGGCGTGCGCTTGTGAGGCCAGGTGGAGAAGGCGGAGGAACAAATTGAGAACCCATATGTGGAAAGAATGAGATTGCGGGGGATCGGCAGGGGTTCTGGAAGAATCTCAAAACTGAGAGGGAAGACCAGGAGAACATTTAATCAGATAGCGCTGGGAACGATTAGTAGTATGACTCTTCGCTGGCTGTTGAACGAGGGCATGGAGCACGAATGGGAATGTCCTGAGTGCAGTGATGTCGGTTCTTAACTCAACTCAACTCAAAGGAGATGTAAGACGCCTCCTTTCCTCAGTTAATCTACGGGACACCCTTGGGCAAGGTGAAGTACCGGTGTAGCCCCCCCCCCCCCCCCCCCTCTCCTCCCCTCCTCCCACGATCAGGGTTACGTGAAACTATGGGTGCAGGTGGTGGATGAAGTTGAAGAACAGCCAATAGATAGTTATAGGTTATGATCTCCAAATTCACGACGGTAGGTAGTGGAACTCTTTTTTTGGGAGACAATGGCTACGGCCATCGACCAGTGTGGTCACTGCTAGGAAGGAATGCAATGGCAAACTACCTTCTTTACAGATGCTACGAAAATCATTTATATCAATCTCATAGAAAATAAACGGCGTAAATGATTGCTCCATGTGAGCAGCCTCGTCGGGTAAGGGTAATCATGTGTACCAGGTGATTCCAGACTGTCAGCAGGCGACTGAGTGCAAAAGAGTATCAACTTTGAACGTGGGAACTTGGAATGTAAGAACTATGAGTAGGTATGGACTATTTTTTCAACATTAAGAATTAAATCAGGAGACTATATGTGAGACAAGATGGACCGAAATGGGCATTATAACATCTTAGGAATAAAGCATAATCCATTCTGGTGGATAGGAAAACAGCATACAGAGAGGATCGGCAATTATAATGGATACAGAGAGATAAAAATCGATCAAAGGATATTGTACTGTATCAGACAGAGTGTTACTGGTGAAGTTGAGTGGAAGACCTTTCGATGTCAATGTCATACAAGTTTATGCACCAACAGCAGACAGCATTTATGACAGCAGCGATGAATTTTATAATGATTTAGAGAATGCCTTCAAGACATGCAAAAATTCTGAAATAAATATCATAATAGGTGACTTGAATGCCAAAGTTGGAAATCAACAGGACGGGTGCATAGTAGGCAAGTATGGACTAGGGGAACAAAATGAAAGAGTTTTGCAAATTTGTACAGTGGACAAACGAGCATGATATGATTATTGGAAACACTTGGTATCAACATCACCCAAAGATATTATGGACATGGATGAGTCCTGATCATAAGATAAAAAACCAGATTGATAACATTCTCATCAACAGAAGATTTCGAAATGCCTTAAAAGTCGCAAAAACTATACCAAGCACAAACTGCTACAGCAACGATAGATTAATCATAAGCAATATACATATAACATTAAAGAAAGACAAAATTTAATCTAAGGTTACTGAAGAGTGATGAGATCAAAGATAAATTCAACGTAGAGGTAAAGAACAGATTTGATGCATTGTCCGGTGTGGAAATATTATTTCAAGATATCAGCGACCATCGGGAAATATTAAAGAAGTCAGTCAACAAAAGCTGCAGAAACAACCATCCCAAAAATAATTATGATGGGACGCAAAATAATGGATGACGGAAGGCATCTTAACACTCATGGAAATAAGAGAAAATAACAAAAATAACTATGAAAAATATGAAGAGAATATTATGGAACTATGCAAAGAGATAAACGAAGCATGACTTGAGAAAAATTGCAGGGAAATTGAAAACCAACACAACACCCAGAATAACACATTAATGCACAAAAGAATTAATGACATCACTGACAAAAGAACACACACATCAACGGGTTGCCTAAAAACCAATTATGTCAAAATCATAATAGAAAATAATATTATTTTACATGCAAGGTCAGAGTATGTTAAAGACCTTTATGGTGATACAAGAGAAGAACAGTATAATATTCGGAATAATAATGAAGGACTATCAATTTCGAAGATGGAAGATCAGAATGCTCTTAACTATATGAAAACTGGCAAGACCCCGGGTCCAGATAACATCACAATAGAAATGATTAATGCTTTAGAGATTAATGCCCTATGGGATAGACCAAGTCACAAGACTGCTGAACGCAATATACGATAATGGAGATATACCTCCTAAATTATGTAATTCTATATTTATTGCTTAAACGGTTTGCCTTACACCCAAAAATGGTAAAATCATAACAGAAAAAGATCAGATTTTACATGCGTGGTCAGATTATGTGAAAGACCTTTATGATGATACAAGAGAAGAACAATATGATCATCGGAATAATAATGAAGGACCATCAATTTTGAAGATGGAAGTTCAGAATGCTCTTAACCATATGAAAACTGGCAAGACCCCGGATACAGATAACATCACAATAGAAATGATCAATGCCTTAGAAGAATATGGAATAGACCAAGTCACCAGACTGCTGAACGCAATACACGATACTGGAGATATACCTCCTGAATTATGTAATTCTATATTTATTGCAATCCCGAAGAAATCAGGAGCATTGCAATGTGATCAACATCGAACAATTAGTATAATGAGTCACATCACTAAGATTATGCTAAGAATTATCATGCAGATAGGAAGATAATACAACCCAAAATATGAAAAGAACAATGTGGGATTATAGGAGGCACGAGTACACACAATGTGGTATATATACTGAGAACATTAATAGAACGTTCTATAGAAGTAAACAAAGACCTACACATTTGCTTTATTTACACAAAAGCTTTCGATGGTTGCGGTCTCCGACCAGTAAGGTCACTGCCATAGAGGAAAGCAACGGCAAACTACCTCTTTAAAAGTGCCTAGTATATCATGATTCGCTTAAAGACCGATCATCGCAAGACAAGGACAGAGACGTTGCAATCCCAAAGAAATCAGGAACCTTGGAATGTGATCAACATAGAACAATTAGTATAATGAGTCACATCACAAAGATTTTGCTAAGAATTATCATGCAAAGAATGAGGAAGAAGATACAACCTGAAATAGGGGAAGAACAATGCGGGTTTGTAGAAGGAAAGGGTACAGTAAATGCTGTGTATATGCTGCGAACAGTTGTTGAACGTGCTATAGAAGTAAACAAGGATATACATCTTTGCTTTATTGACTATACAAAGGCTTTTGATAGCGTTAGACATGTCAGCATGGTGGATATGCTTGCAGATCTACAAATTGATGGGAAAGACATTAGACTTATAAAAAACATATATTGGAAACAACAAGCTGCAATAAGGATTGATAATGAAGTGGGACAGTATCAGCCAATTAAGAGAGGTGTTAGGCAGGGATGTGTGATGTCTCCAGACCTTTTTTCCCTGTACAGTGAAAGTATTTTCAGAAATGTAGAGGATATAAATGGAATCAGCATTGGAGGACGAAACATCAATAACATTAGATATGCAGATGATACAGTATTAATTGCAGACAATGCGCAGGACCTGCAACAATTAGTAGATGCGGTTGTTGTACACAGTGAGCAACTGGGGTTAGAATTAAATTGTAAAAAGACTCAGGTTATGGTCGTCAGTAGGAAGGAAGAAGTGCCACAATGTAATATACGAGTAAATGGAAATATTCTTCAACAAGTGAATCGGTACAATTATCTTGGAACAGTTATAACATCTGATGGGAGATGCCTTGAAGAGATTAGAACAAGAATCGCCATGGCGAAAGTAGCCTTTAGCAAGATGAAAAACATTCTGACCAATAAAAAGATGTCAATTGAAACGAGAAAAAGAGTGTTGAGGGGATACATAGAGCCTGTTCTTTTGTATGGATGTGAAACTTGGACAATGAGCAGTCAAGCTGAAAAGCATCTGATGGCTGCAGAAATGTGGTTTCTGAGGAAAATGCAAAGAATACCATGGACAGACAGAAAAACCAATGACCAAGTACTACAGGAGACAAATGAACATCGTAGACTGATTAGAGAAATTAGACGTAGACAGTCAAAATTTTTTGGACATGTTATGAGAAGAAATGGGTTGGAGAACTTAGTGACAACTGGCAAGATCGAGGGGAACAGACCAAGAGGAAGACCGAGAGGAAAATACCTGGATGGCTTGGCCACATGGCATGGACGAGACAGGAACACTGAGCTGATCCACGACACTGGTGATCGAGTGAAATGGCGAGTCATGACCGCCCACGCTTTCCGGCATGGCACATGATTGATTGATTGATTGATTTCGATGAAATAAGTCTTGTCAACGTAATAAGATGCTTGCAGATTTACATAACACAAGTCGCTTAAAAGTCAACAGGGTCGACTTCATTGTACGAGGTTTTATCCTATATGGCTCGGTCTCTTTCCGCAGCACGGAAGTGTCGCACAAAGCATGAACTCCGTAGCTCTAGCGACGACTCATAGGAGTCTCCGAAAAATAAAAGACGGCAAATACTTTAAACTTGTAAAAAAAAAAAAAATATATATATATATATATATATATATATATATATATATATATATATATATATATATATATATATATATATATATATATATATATATATATATGAAACAATAAGCTGCCATGAGGAATGATAATGAAGTAGGTCAATATCAGCATTTTAAAAGAGGTGTAAAACAGGGATGTGAAATGTCTAAAGATGTTTTTTCCCTGTACAGTGAAAATATTTTTAAAAATGTAGAAGACAAGAAAGGAATAATAGTAGATAAGCGAATGATACAGTATAGATTGCAGACAATGAGCAGGATCTGCAACATTTAGTAGATGCTGTTGTTGCACACAGCAAAACAACTAGGGTTAGAATTGAATTGTTAGAAGACATAGATTATGGTCGTCACTAGGAAGAAGAAAATACCACAATGTAATATACAAGTAAATGGGAGTATTCTTAACCAAGTGAATCGGTATAATTATCTTGGAACAGTCATAACGTCTAATGGGAGATGCCTTGAAAAGATTAGAACAAGAATCGCCATGGCGAAGGCAGCCTTTTTCAAGATGGAAAACATACTGACCAATAAAATGTTGTCATTTACAATGAGGAAAAAGGAAGTGCTACATAGAACCTGTGCTTTTGTATGGATGTGAAGCGTGAACAATGAGCAAACATGCTGAAAAACATCTGATGGCTGTGGAAATGTGGTTTCTGTGGAACATACAAAGACTGCCATACACAAACAGAAAGACCAATGATCAAGTCCTACAAGAAACAAATGAAAATCTGAAACTGATTAGAGAAATGAGACGTAGACAGTCACCATTGTTTCGTCACATTATGAGAAGAAATAAATTGGAGAACTTGGTGACAACTGGCAAGATTCAAGGGAAGAGAACAAGGGGAAGGCAGAGAAGTAAATATCTGGATGGTTTTGCCTCGTGGCATGGTGGAGACAGGAACACGGAGCTGATCCACGACTCTGTTAATCGAGTGAGATGGTGAAACATGACAGCCCATGCTTGTCGGCATGGCACATGATGATGATGATGATGATGATGATGATGATGATGATGATGATGATGATGATGATGATGATGATGATGATGATGATGATGATGATGATCATGTTATGCTGTGGCTGCCTGGGGTATCAGGTCATCTCGTGGGTGCGAACTGGATCCCGTGCCCACAGGGCCGGTAAACAAGTGGCTAGCCACTACGCTCCGGCAGCTCCAAGTGCATTGATGATATTGACAATAAGGATGCGAAATCGATTTACTAACCAACATTATCACCTGCCTTTTTTTCTAACCAACATTATCACCTGCCAGTTTCTAACGAGCATTATCACCTACCATTTTGCAACCAACATTATCACCTGCCATTGTCTAACCAACATTACGACCTGCCTTTTCTTGCGCTTCATACAATTCTCACAATGTTCCAATTCTACAAACAGTCAATAGTTTACACAAAACGCCCAAGTGGCGCAGTAGTGAGCAGATATATCTGCCGGCTAGACTGGCATATGTCGGAATGCCCGTCGTGGGTGAGAGTATGTTTAACTGACCTGGGATTTCAGGAAATGTGCTAGAATATATGGGCCACCAGCCTGTTGAAGGCTACATCAACTGTTAAGTAATGATTAGTGTGTAAATGTATGGGGCTAGCATCATATCCCCAACACTCCCCCAGGCAGGGGAAAGGTCCTTTGTTTTGCTTGATGTCTGGTTTATCTGGAATGGTCGCATTAACGTTACCTTTAATATGTTGATTTGTCAAGAGTATTTTATTCTTATAAATGATAGTAATTGCAAAACGAAACCCACACACAACCACGCCGCAACATTTTCTTACTCTAAGTCAGAGTGTATAGTCGTGATATTTGGTTCTCTATACTAGAATCCTAATGACCACTGTCATTACTTCAGAAAGCCAAGTTACATAGAGAAAGGTAGACAGCTTGAATAATTCCATTGACAACACAAGCTCAACACCCCATATAAGATATTCCATTGACAACACAAGCTCAACACCCCATATAAGATATTCCATTGACAACACAAGCTCAACACCCCATATAAGATATTCCATTGACAACACAAGCTCAACACCCCATATAAGATATTCCATTGACAACACAAGCTCAACACCCCATATAAGATATTCCATTGACAACACAAGCTCAACACCCCATATAAGATATTCCATTGACAACACAAGCTCAACACCCCATATAAGATATTCCATTGACAACACAAGCTCAACACCCCATATAAGATATTCCATTGACAACACAAGCTCAACACCCCATATAAGATATTCCATTGACAACACAAGCTCAACACCCCATATAAGATATTCCATTGACAACACAAGCTCAACACCCCATATAAGATATTCCATTGACAACACAAGCTCAACACCCATATAAGATATTCCATTGACAACACAAGCTCAACACCCCATATAAGATATTCCATTGACAACACAAGCTCAACACCCCATATAAGATATTCCATTGACAACACAAGCTCAACACCCCATATAAGATATTCCATTGACAACACAAGCTCAACACCCCATATAAGATATTTATTCCATTGACAACACAAGCTCAACACCCCATATAAGATATTCATTCCATTGACAACACAAGCTCAACACCCCATATAAGATATTCATTCCATTGACAACACAAGCTCAACACTCCATATAAGATATTCATTCCATTGACAACACAAGCTCAACACCCATATAAGATATTCATTCCATTGACAACACAAGCTCAACACCCCATATAAGATATTCATTCCATTGACAACACAAGCTCAACACCCCATATAAGATATTCCATTGACAACACAAGCTCAACACCCCATATAAGATATTCCATTGACAACACAAGCTCAACACCCCATATAAGATATTCCATTGACAACACAAGCTCAACACCCCATATAAGATATTCCATTGACAACACAAGCTCAACACCCCATATAAGATATTCCATTGACAACACAAGCTCAACACCCCATATAAGATATTCATTCCATTGACAACACAAGCTCAACACCCCATATAAGATATTCATTCCATTGACAACACAAGCTCAACACCCCATATAAGATATTCATTCCATTGACAACACAAGCTCAACACTCCATATAAGATATTCATTCCATTGACAACACAAGCTCAACACCCCATATAAGATATTCATTCCATTGACAACACAAGCTCAACACCCCATTTAAGATATTCATTCCATTGACAACACAAGCTCAACACCCCATATAAGATATTCCATTGACAACACAAGCTCAACACCCCATATAAGATATTCCATTGACAACACAAGCTCAACACCCCATATAAGATATTCCATTGACAACACAAGCTCAACACCCCATATAAGATATTCCATTGACAACACAAGCTCAACACCCCATATAAGATATTCCATTGACAACACAAGCTCAACACCCCATATAAGATATTCCATTGACAACACAAGCTCAACACCCCATATAAGATATTCCATTGACAACACAAGCTCAACACCCATATAAGATATTCATTCCATTGACAACACAAGCTCAACACTCCATATAAGATATTCATTCATTGACAACACAAGCTCAACACCCATATAAAATTCATTCATTCATTGACAAACCACAAGCTCAACACCCCATATAAGATATCATTCCATGACAACACAAGCTCAACACCCCATATAAGATATCATTTCCATTGACACACAAGCTCAAACACCCCATAGTAGGAATATCATTCCATGGACAACACAGACTCAACCCTATAAAAGATATCATTCCATGACAACACAAGCTCAACACCCCATATAGATATCATCCATTGACAAAGTCAACCAAAATCCAGGAAAAGCTCAACACCCCCTATAAGATATTCCATTGACAACACAGCTCAAACCCCCATAAGAAGGCATATTCCATTGACAACACAAGGCTCAACCACCCCATATAAGATATTCCATGGAAAACACAAGCTCAACACTCAATCACACCCCATAAAGATATTCATCCCATTGACAAACACAAGCTCAACACTCCATATAAGATATTCATTCCATTGACAACACAAGCTCAACACCCCATATAAGGATATTCATTCCATTGACAACACAAGCCTAACAACCCCATATAAAGATATTCATATCCATGGACAGCACAGCTCAACACCCCCATATAAGATATTCATTCCATGACAACACAAGCTCAACACCCCATATAAGATATTCCATTGACAACACAAGCTCAACACCCCAGTATAAGATATTCCATTGACAACCACAGGCTCAAACACCCATAGTAAAGATATTCATTCCATTGACAACACAAGCTCAACACCCCATAATAAGATATTCCATTGACAATACAAGCTCAACACCCCATATAAGATTGCTCATTTATTGTCGTCCTCTCTGCCATGTCTGATAGACTTATGTGAAGTAGAAGGACTAACACATTGCCTAGAGCAGCGTAAACTTTCATTTAATAGCCATTAGCACAGCCAGGACATTTTATTCTTTACTGACGTTTCTTTGATAGCGCAAATATTGAACTGCCGCCAACGCATTTACATATTATTTTTTTGAGTTTCATTCACTTGAACGAGCTGACGCGAGGGAGGGATGCTTTGAAGTCTGCGTTGTCAACGAGAACTGGCTTCTATCGCTGCCTGCTATAATCCAATAAACTAGAGTCGCCTGACAGCCGACTTTCCAGATGCGGGTAATAGATTATGACGTCATGGTAATTCCTTGAGACCGTTAAAAGTAAGCAAGACTTGATCAACGTATAGGTAATGATGACGCTTAGGAGGTGGCTTTAAATGAAAACATTAATAGTGTGATAATAATAATGTTTTGCATATCCTTTACAGGACATCGCTGTCAACATCAGCATCTTTCAGCTGTATGTTGATTTCTTGGCAAGATTACGATCAGTAGTTTGCCATTGCTTTCTGAGCGGCCGGCTCATTATCCCGCAAGTCACGAGCGCGGGTCGAACCGCTTCCAATTCTCGCCTCGCTGCGAGACCCTGCGTGGATAAACGGGATTACGGAGAAAGTGGTGTAACCCCTCAGCCAGAGAGACCGGCTAATAGTGTGATAGAAATTACAGTAACCATGTCATTGTCTTGTAATCTGTCAATATTGTTGTTCAGGATGTCAAGAGTGTCTAGTAAGTGGCATTACGGCGCAGGCGAACACGGTGATGTCATAAGTACAGTTTAAAGATGGCCGCCCCACTTTTGATGTGCACCAAAGAGGAGAATTCAGTTATCCGTATTTTTGTTAATCATTGAAGGGGTGAAACATGTAGACATGCATCGGCGAATTAAGGTCCAGCATGCCTGTCAGTCCAGCAAGTGTATGAGTGGAGTAGGAAGTTTCAAAACGGCGTGACATCTGTGACAGACTGTTCACAACCTATCTGGCACACAGAGTAGTGACCCCAGAGTCGATTGCAGCCGTTGAGGGCCAGGTACAGGGAACCCGCCGATTGACTGTGAGTGGCATTGCCACACATCTTGACATCAGTTAAGGTTTAGCACACCAGATCATCCATGATGTTCTACACTACCGGAAAGTGTCTGCAAGGTTGATACCACAGCATCTTACTCCATAATTTAAACAACGACGCACTGATGCGTCAAGAATCTTTCCAGTGCTTTGAAGCAGAAGGTGATTCTGAGTAAAGGTGTCCTTTTGCAACATGACAATGCTCGACCCCCCATAGCCCGTGCATCGGTTGAAACCATCGAAGATCTCCACTTTTAGTGTGTACCACATTCCGCCGTAATCGCCAGACTTAGCCCCAAATGATTTCTGCGTGTTTGGACAACTCAAAGATTCATTGGGAGGAAAGACTGTTCAGTCCGATGAAGAGGTACAGCAGGTGATACATGAGCGGATGTACACGCGACTAATATAATTTTTATTTCTACAAGCACTTTATCGGCGCCGGAGGATTTGCATTGAACGCAGAGGTTGAAACATCTGAAAATGATACATTTGTTATTTACATTTTCAGAGTATTTTCACCAAAAACAAACATGTAAGGTCTTCACGTGAAGTCCCTTCGTATTAGTGGTCAGCACGCATTTTTGTCTGTGCAGCGAATATGCATGAGCATCTTCTTAAATACATAAATAAAACTAATCAAATTCCACAGCAGGAACTTGCTGTGGGTAGGTGTAGTCTTAGGTCCATCACATTTTTATGGCTGAGTTCATGGAGGAATAGTGGTCAATCTTTCTCTCGTAGTGAACGCCGAGGCCTGCCACATTAATGAGTTCCTTGGCCTCTGCATCGAATGTTGCAGGATACCGCATTATGTATCTTTTATCGAACTTTGTAATCTCAGGATAGATAACTGTTGGGGGAATTAGTGTCCATTATTTGCACAGGCTCGATAATCAGGGGCTCGCATACTAATTTCACTGTTTTCTCGGCCCTATATAACGTGATCACTGTTTATTCAGTTGCATTCTTGTGTTGAGTATTTCGTTTTGGCACTTGTATTTTGATATACGCGTCCCCATTTTATCATTATACGTAGTTCCATGGTCAAGAAATCAAATAGAAATCTCATCGACACACAAGGTGTATCTCTAGTGCATCCGAGGATGACGCGTATATCGTCATTTTGTATTCTCGCCTATCTCACCATTTGCGTACACTAACGGATAGGATGGTCAGGGCATACTGTAGGGTTGAGAGGACCAGTGCTTGGTACAGTTGAACAAGCAAACGTTGCTTCATAATGGCTGCCTCCATTACTCTTATGTCACCAGACCTTTCAGGGCTTACGTAATGGTATCCTGGATATGGTCTTTGAACAGGGTGAGATAAAAATTTAACTCTAAAGTACTAAAGCACATTGTCACATGCCTGTGTTCAGTGGCATTAAGGTGAGTGGCCGTAAAAGATAAACAGTTCACGAGATAAAATGGGGCGGATGGTGGGTCCCCCAGAGGGCGTAAATGAGAGGACAGTAATTGAAGGGGGAGCTGAGAAGAGGTCAGCTGGTGAGGCAGACAGTTGGAGCAGTGAGGTTGTGTGTTGTGTGTGAGGCAATTGTGGGGGCATAGAATTGTTGAAAAGAGAGGGACAAAGATTGACGGGGACAGTTGATGTTTGGACTCCGAGCTGAGAGGGAGTTGAGTGTAGACCAGACCAGGAGAAGGTCGTGGTCTGATAAAGTGAAGAATTGTGACGGAGTTTGGAAGATAACTCCGCACTGTGGGTTCCAGGGATAGTGAGTGGAATTCGAGACCCATAGTGGGTTACTTTGAGTCGGGCCTAGAGAGAGGCTAGTATACCTGTCGTGTGGGACGATATTTTAGTAGCCTTGAGAGGCAGTGTTATTCGACGTGTTCCATTGGGATGGAGATATATTCTTAGAGAATTATGGTTCCTGGATTTATATGTTACATGTGTCTGTGTTAATTCAGAATTAAAGGAATATTATGTGCGCAAATTAACGCTTGTTCACTGACTGGTGTTTGGTGGTGATGCATCTTGATTAATCTGTTGTTCAACATCACATTGTTACAAGGACATACCCTAGACACTAACCATAGCCACTCTATCTGTCACTTAGTCAACATTCACTTTGTGACAGAGAAGATTTCTGGGAGGCTTCGTCGATTAGAGAGAACACTAACATCAGAGACATTAGTCGGATGCCCAATTACAACAACAATAATGAGAGCTCTCCTGTCAAGAATAAACACCATTTTCAGTAGACAAGCGCATGTCAAAAGTGTCGGAGAATTAATACAGAGTCCACGAGAAACCAGGTAAAAATATCATTTCTCACTCGGAGTGGGGAGAGTAGACGGGGAAAGTGTGTCCACGATATAAACACTGGGGTTTCTTCCGTGCGGGAACTGGGTAGCACATAGGTCACGAGAAGGTCAGGACAGGTAAATTGGATACCAGGCAGTATTTCTTCGGCTATCAGGGACGTCAGAAAATTAACGCAAACAGGCGCGTGTGTTTATAGGTCAAGTGAACAGTACAAAAAGTCGGCGCCATGATACTGGCAAGATGATATCCTGACAGGTGCGTGTGGGTGTGACGAAGACAGGATTTAAGACAGTGAGCAATTTCGTTGAGAAGTCCTGGGCGTGGTGAGACATCTTGTGTGTGTGTTGAGGACAAAGCACAGTGTGGTTGCAGGGCGATAGGTTAAGAATTCACCACAGGTAAAACGGGTGAGGACGGTGGAAATTGTGAGTCGCCACGGACAAATTGGGTTGACAAGAGGGTCAGTGCTGTTTACGAGGACAGCGAAGTATGTGTGGATAACGGAAAAGTTCCGGACATTACTTTGTTCGCAGTCAGTGAAGATTGTAGTACACTGAGGTACTAACAGAGATGACCTGTGGTTATGTCAAGGCCGAGAACCAGGGAATTTGACGGAAAAATTTCCACGGAGAATAACACGTTGGGTTTCTACTGAAACTACGATTCACGTTTAACGTCTTTGTGTGTGTGTGTCATCATCGGCAAACAAACCACAACAGTCATTCAGGTGCCGTCTTCGCAAATATGAGCGCATTTTTTCACCAAAAAAGACTTGCGAAGCGGATTTAAAGCGCGTGATCATTTTCTGCTATTCGTTGGTTTAACCGGGTCAGCAACAGTGAAACCATACCATCACTTCAAAGCGACAGTGACTACGCAGATAAACATTCATTGATTTTAAAGGTATTTTCGGCTCCCCAAAACGCAACGAAAACCCAATATTTCTGGCAAAACAAGAGCGTTCACATACATTATACAATCACAGGCCATCCCTACAGGGAGGGTTACAAAAACATTACGGACTGTGAAGATACAAGGCGTTGGGATAATTATCATCATCTTCAACTTTTACGACAGTCGAAAATCGTGTCACCACGTCAACAAAAAGTGACAACGCATCAGAACTTTAATTCATTGTGGGAAGCTAACGTCGTAATCTTTTCAAAACAGTAACCGACAAACATTTCCAGGCGATTTTCGGAGACTATTGAAAACAAATTAAGGACTTTTTTTTAAGATTCTACCATCGCATTGGTGTCGGCAACCCTTGTTTGCTTCTGTTGTTCTCATCGTCCTAAGTATTGTTGTTGTTGTGCGTTACGTAAATATTTGTATGTGGTCCAGTGGTCGTAATAAGTAGGATATTTTTGCTTTATTTCTCGAAATGCGGGAGACAGAGCAAAGGTGAAGTTTCTAGGTGCACATTGTATTGGTTGAGAGACAGCTGACGAGTCAGTTTGTTTTGTGCTGTGGCATTGGGTCGTCTCGACATTATACATGGTGTCCAAGTGTCTACGTCAAATCTAGTGTATATTATTCATTATATATTCCTTTCTTTCTCTCTTTCTTTTCGTTATATTTATATATGATATTTGTTGTGGTCGGATATATGTTTTATTGTGATCTTTCGTCATTTCTGCTGTCTAGATGGTCTTTGTCAGTTTAAATTTATATATTACGCGCACTGTGGGTGTCTCTACACAAGCTTGTGGTTGTTACTGTGGTTTATTTCTGTGTCATCATCGTCTCCGTGTACTCAGCTTGTGAAGTCTAGCGTTGGATAGTCATCACTTAGTGTTATCATCCATTTGTGTGTATATGTTTTTATATGTATGTTTAACAATATTTCCAGGGACTTTATGAACTTGTGGTCATAAATATATATACGAGGGAGTATAGGTGATACTTCCCCCCTCACTACCTAGTGCTTATAGAGTGACTGGGTGAGTACAGAGTGATATTGTAGCACTACGGATTTACGTACACAGGGAGTGCGGGTGTACTTAGGGAAGTGACACAAAGACTAACAGCAGAGTCTGTACATTTATAGTTGGCTGATTCACAGCAACGTGTCCACAAGTACAAGATGCCTACTTTAATGGATTATATTGAAGCAGGTGAAAGAATAGGCCTGAAAGGTAAAGAGTTACAGGAGTATGCAGAAGCGAAAGAACAAAAGCAGACGGAAAGAGAGGAGAGGCATAATGAACGCGAGGCAAAGCGTCTACAGGAAGAGGAAGAGACACAAGTAAAACTAGCTGAAATGGAAAACAAGCGTCTACAGGAAGAGAAAGAGACACAAGTGAAACTACAAATGGAACAACTAGAACTTGAAAAGTTAAAACAAACAAATGCGGTGGAAATAGAGAAAGAGAAGATTAAAATGGAAGCTGAAATTGCACTAAAAAAACTAGAACTATCTTCGAAAGGTCAAAGTGAGGAAAGCAGAAGACCGTCGCAGTCGTCACAGAGATTAAAACTGCCATTTTTTACGGACCGAGACAACTTGGATTCCTATTTGTCGAGATTCGAAGCATCAGTGAAGGTATTAGGCATCCCAGAAAGCGAGTACGCAATTAGATTGGGCGAATATTTAACGGGTAAGGCTCTAGATACTATGTTCAATTTACCTGTAGAAGAAAGGAACAACTACACTATCTTACGTCAACGTTTGCTGACAAAGTTCCAACTAACTGAACATGGATATAGAACAAAGTTTAGACAGTTAGTGCCAGAGACAAATCAAGATTTCACAGATTTTGTTAACACAGTAAAGAATACATTTAATAAGTGGATGGAGCTGGCAGAGGTAGGAAAAGATTTTAATAAATTAGTGGATTTAATGTTAAGAGACAAGGTGTTATCATCATGCAATACTAATTTAGTGGCTTTCTTTCGAGGAACGTAAGCCAAAGGACATAGACACAATGTCACAGTTAGGGCAAAACTATATGACTGCACATCCTAACAGTTCTATTGGGAAACTAATGAGTGAGGAAATAGTCTGTGCAGCGTACACTAAACAGGACCAGAATCCAGTCATTAGACCAAGGGCGAAAAGTGTGGATTCAGCACAGAAAGGTGAGCAACAAGAACTTCAAGATAATGGTTTCCGAGGAAACAATGTTGGTAGAGTAGGACGGTACCCATATAGAAGAGGGAACTTCCAGAGACGTCCAAATTATGCCGGATGTTGGAATTGTGGGAGCTGGAGACACAAAATGGCAGATTGTGATGCACAACCATCAGATGGACCAACGAACAACAGTAAAAGGGAGATCACTTGTTTCAAATGTGGAAGGAACGGGCATGTCAGTCATCAATGTAGGATGAGAGAAACAGAGCACTCAAATGCAGCACAAGTAATTGAGACTCTGAACAATGAAGATTGTAGTGGGTGCAAACCTCTTTTTGAAAAAGACGGTCAGCCAGTCTTAATATGTGGTCACACAGTTAAAGCAGGATCAGCAGTGCATGAAGGAGGAAGTCTGAAGATGCATCATGGGTTTGTTAATGATAGGCCAGCGTTAACAATTAGGGATTCCGGATGTACGTCCATCGGGGTGAGAAAGAGTTTAGTGCAACCCTCGGATTATACAGGGAAAAGATTAGATCCATAACATTTAATGGGACAGTAGAATTCTACCCAATAGCCGTGATAACAGTAAAAACACCATACATAACAGGAAGAGTGACAGCGTGTGTTTTAGACTCACCAGTGGCAGATCTCATCATAGGAAATGTTATAGAAGTTAAAGAGTGTACAGAAGAGGAAGTAGTTTATTGGGACCAAAAATATAGTGTAAGCAGTAATGAGGTAGTTACCACAAGAGAACCTAAATTAGAGAGTATAGCTGAGGTAGAAGAGGCACTTGAAGTAGACACAGGAACTCAGGACAAGGATAGTACAGCTGAGCAGATGAGAATGGATCCCAAATATAGTGCTAGTGGCTCCCAGAGACAAGATACTACTCTGAACAAATGTTCACAAGGGTGTAGGAGAGTAGAACATAGGCAGTCAAAGAAAGGTAGATGGTGCTTCGAGAGGAAGAACAATGTTCTCACTCGCCGCTTTTCAGATAGGCGGAACTGCACTGTGGGCAAGTAGCAGTACCTTTAGCACACAGAGACCGATATACTAGAACAGCTCAGGATAGTGCATGTGCAGGGCACATAGGCATAAGGCGTATGCAGCAGAAAGAAAGGTGCCAGATATATGGGCCAAGATTGAATAAAGAGTTCAGACTAAACAGAGACTCAAGTGTAACGGTGCAATATGCAGATAGGAAAGTTGAGTCAGGTCAAAAGAGTGTTCGCGACATTACTGACCCAGGGCTAGGGATAGCAAACAGATGTTGTAATTGTAGAGGTACCATGAGTCATGGGTACATGAAAGGTAGACACAGCATCGACAGGAATCAGAGGTGGGTTGATGCAAGAAAAGAACCACCTGATATATGGTCGGTACACAAATAGCTTGTGTCTTCTTAAAGATATTAATAGACCTGTGGGTACATAAGTATAATGCTTTTCTATGATGTATTATTATTATTATGTGATGTATTAGTTCATGCATTGATACAAAAGATAGAAAGTTGTTTGTATTTATGTGTGGGGAATATGGGAGTTTACTATGAGTATTTGATATATTATTAAGTGTGGTAGCTAGAGTAAGTTGGATTTATACTAACGACTACCCAGGCAATGTGTCTGGGTCACATATTTGATAAGTATTAGTCGCCCAACATTTGAAAACGATGTTTTCTTTTGAGGGTGGGGTAGTGTCACATGCCTGTGTTCAGTGGCATTAAGGTGAGTGGCCGTACAAGATAAACAGTTCACGAGATAAAATGGGGCGGATGGTGGGTCCCCCAGAGGGCGTAAATGAGAGGACAGTAATTGAAGGGGCGAGCTGAGAAGAGGTCAGCTGGTGAGACAGACAGTTGGAGCAGTGAGGTTGTGTGTTGTGTGTGAGGCATTGTGGGGGCATAGAATTGTTGAAAAGAGAGGGACAAAGATTGACGGGGACAGTTGATGTTTGGACTCCGAGCTGAGAGGGAGTTGAGTGTAGACCAGACCAGGAGAAGGTCGTGGTCTGATAAAGTGAAGAATTGTGACGGAGTTTGGAAGATAACTCCGCACTGTGGGTTCCAGGGATAGTGAGTGGAATTCGAGACCCATAGTGGGTTACTTTGAGTCGGGCCTAGAGAGAGGCTAGTATACCTGTCGTGTGGGACGATATTTTAGTAGCCTTGAGAGGCAGTGCTATTCGACGTGTTCCATTGGGATGGAGATATATTCTTAGAGAATTATTGTTCCTGGATTTATATGCTACATGTGTCTGTGTTAATTCAGAATTAAAGGAATATTATGTGCGCAAATTAACGCTTGTTCACTGACTGGTGTTTGGTGGTGATGCATCTTGATTAATCTGTTGTTCAACATCACATTGTTACAAGGACATACCCTAGACACAACCATAGCCACTCTATCTGTCACTTAGTCAACATTCACTTTGTGTCAGAGTAGATTTCTGGAGGCTTCGTCCGATCAAGAACAATATAGACATTGTTGTCATTCCGTTTATCTGTGAACTCGTCGATTAGAGAGAATACTAACATCAGAGACATTAGTCGGATGCCCAATTACAACAACAATGATGAGGGCTCTCCTGTCAAGAATAAACACCATTTTCAGTAGACAGCGCATTTCAAAAGTGTCGGAGAATTAATACAGAGTCCACGAGAAACCAGGTAAAAATATCATTTCTCACTCGGAGTGGGGAGAGTAGACGGGGAAAGTGTGTCCACGATATAAACACTGGGGTTTCTTCCGTGCGGGAACTGGGTAGCACATAGGTCACGAGAAGGTCAGGACAGGTAAATTGGATACCAGGCAGTATTTCTTCGGCTATCAGGGACGTCAGAAAATTAACGCAAACAGGCGCGTGTGTTTATAGGTCAAGTGAACAGTACAAAAAGTCGGCGCCATGATACTGGCAAGATGATATCCTGACAGGTGCGTGTGGGTGTGACGAAGACAGGATTTAAGACAGTGAGCAATTTCGTTGAGAAGTCCTGGGCGTGGTGAGACATCTTGTGTGTGTGTTGAGGACAAAGCACAGTGTGGTTGCAGGGCGATAGGTTAAGAATTCACCACAGGTAAAACGGGTGAGGACGGTGGAAATTGTGAGTCGCCACGGACAAATTGGGTTGACAAGAGGGTCAGTGCTGTTTACGAGGACAGCGAAGTATGTGTGGATAACGGAAAAGTTCCGGACATTACTTTGTTCGCAGTCAGTGAAGATTGTAGTACACTGAGGTACTAACAGAGATGACCTTGTGAGTCAAGGCCGAGAACCAGGGAATTTGACGGAAAAATTTCCACGGAGAATAACACGTTGGGTTTCTACTGAAACTACGATTTACGTTTAACGTCTTTGTGTGTGTGTGTGTCATCATCGGCAAACAAACCACAACAGTCATTCAGGTGCCGTCTTCGCAAATATGAGCGCATTTTTTCACCAAAAAAGACTTGCGAAGCGGATTTAAAGCGCGTGATCATTTTCTGCTATTCGTTGGTTTAACCGGGTCAGCAACAGTGAAACCATACCATCACTTCAAAGCGACAGTGACTACGCAGATAAACATTCATTGATTTTAAAGGTATTTTCGGCTCCCCAAAACGCAACGAAAACCCAATATTTCTGGCAAAACAAGAGCGTTCACATACATTATACAATCACAGGCCATCCCTACAGGGAGGGTTACAAAAACATTACGGACTGTGAAGATACAAGGCGTTGGGATAATTATCATCATCTTCAACTTTTACGACAGTCGAAAATCGTGTCACCACGTCAACAAAAAGTGACAACGCATCAGAACTTTAATTCATTGTGGGAAGCTAACGTCGTAATCTTTTCAAAACAGTAACCGACAAACATTTCCAGGCGATTTTCGGAGACTATTGAAAACAAATTAAGGACTTTTTTTAAGATTCTACCATCGCATTGGTGTCGGCAACCCTTGTTTGCTTCTGTTGTTCTCATCGTCCTAAGTATTGTTGTTGTTGTGCGTTACGTAAATATTTGTATGTGGTCCAGTGGTCGTAATAAGTAGGATATTTTTGCTTTATTTCTCGAAATGCGGGAGACAGAGCAAAGGTGAAGTTTCTAGGTGCACATTGTATTGGTTGAGAGACAGCTGACGAGTCAGTTTGTTTTGTGCTGTGGCATTGGGTCGTCTCGACATTATACATGGTGTCCAAGTGTCTACGTCAAATCTGTGTATATTTTCAGTATATATTCCTTTCTTTCTCTCTTTCTTTTCGTTATATTTATATATGATATTTGTTGTGGTCGGATATATGTTTTTATTGTGATCTTTCGTCATTTCTGCTGTCTAGTGGTCTTTGTCAGTTTAAATTTATATATTACGCGCACTGTGGATGTCCCTACACAAGCTTGTGGTTTTACTGTGGTTTATTTCTGTGTCATCATCGTCTCCGTGTACTCAGCTTGTGAAGTCTAGCGTTGGATAGTCATCACTTAGTGTTATCATCCATTTGTTTGTATATGTATTTATATGTATGTTTAACAATATTTTCAGGGACTTTATGAACTTGTGGTCATAGATATATATACGAGGGAGTATAGGTGATACTTCCCCCCTCACTACCTAGTACTTATAGAGTGACTGGGTGAGTACAGAGTGATATTGTAGCACTACGGATTTACGTACACAGGGAGTGCGGGTGTACTTAGGGAAGGGACACAAAGACTAACAGCAGAGTCTGTACATTTATAGTTGGCTGATTCACAGCCACGTGTCTACAAGTACAAGATGCCTACTTTAATGGATTATATTGAAGCAGGTAAAAGAATAGGCCTGAAAGGTAAAGAGTTACAGGAGTATGCAGAAGCGAAAGAACAAAAGCAGACGGAAAGAGAGGAGAGGCATAATGAACGCGAGGCAAAGCGTCTACAGGAAGAGGAAGAGACACAAGTAAAACTAGCTGAAATGGAAAACAAGCGTCTACAGGAAGAGAAAGAGACACAAGTGAAACTACAAATGGAACAACTAGAACTTGAAAAGTTAAAACAAACAAATGCGGTGGAAATAGAGAAAGAGAAGATTAAAATGGAAGCTGAAATTGCACTAAAAAAACTAGAACTATCTTCGAAAGGTCAAAGTGAGGAAAGCAGAAGACCGTCGCAGTCGTCACAGAGATTAAAACTGCCATTTTTACGGACCGAGACAACTTGGATTCCTATTTGTCGAGATTCGAAGCATCAGTGAAGGTATTAGGCATCCCAGAAAGCGAGTACGCAATTAGACTGGGCGAGTATTTAACGGGTAAGGCCCTAGAAACTATGTTTAATTTACCTGTAGAAGAAAGGAACAACTACACTATCTTACGTCAACGTTTGCTGACAAAGTTCCAACTAACTGAGCATGGATATAGAACAAAGTTTAGACAGTTAGGGCCAGAGAAAAATCAAGATTTCACAGATTTTGTTAACACAGTAAAGAATACATTTAATAAGTGGATGGAGCTGGCAGAGGTAGGAAAAGATTTTAATAAATTAGTGGATTTAATGCTTAGAGACAAGGTGTTATCATCATGCAATACTAATTTAGTGGCTTTCTTCGAGGAACGTAAGCCAAAGGACATAGACACAATGTCATCAGTTAGGGCAAAACTATATGACTGCACATCCTAACAGTTCTATTGGGAAACTAATGAGTGAGGAAATAGTCTGTGCAGCGTACACTAAACAGAACCAGAATCCAGTCATTAGACCAAGGGCGAAAAGTGTGGAGTCAGCACAGAAAGGTGAGCAACAAGAACTTCAAGATAATGGTTTCCGAGGAAACAATGTTGGTAGAGTAGGACGGTACCCATATAGAAGAGGGAACTTCCAGAGACGTCCAAATTATGCCGGATGTTGGAATTGTGGGAGCTGGAGACACAAAATGGCAGATTGTGATGCACAACCATCAGATGGACCAACGAACAACAGTAAAAGGGAGATCACTTGTTTCAAATGTGGAAGGAACGGGCATGTCAGTCATCAATGTAGGATGAGAGAAACAGAGCACTCAAATGCAGCACAAGTAATTGAGACGCTGAACAATGAAGATTGTAGTGGGTGCAAACCTCTTTTTGAAAAAGACTGGTCAGCCAGTCTTAATATGTGGTCACACAGTTAAAGCAGGATCAGCAGTGCATGAAGGAGGAAGTCTGAAGATGCATCATGGGTTTGTTAATGATAGGCCAGCGTTAACAATTAGGGATTCCGGATGTACGTCCATCGGGGTGAGAAAGAGTTTAGTGCAACCCTCGGATTATACAGGGGAAAAGATTAGATCCATAACATTTAATGGGACAGTAGAATTCTACCCAATAGCCGTGATAACAGTAAAAACACCATACATAACAGGAAGAGTGACAGCATGTGTTTTAGACTCACCAGTGGCAGATCTCATCATAGGAAATGTTATAGGAGTTAAAGAGTGTACAGAAGAGGAAGTAGTTTATTGGGACCAAAAATATAGTGTAAGCAGTAATGAGGTAGTTACCACAAGAGAACCTAAATTAGAGAGTATAGCTGAGGTAGAAGAGGCACTTGAAGTAGACACAGGAACTCAGGACAAGGATAGTACAGCTGAGCAGATGAGAATGGATCCCAAATATAGTGCTAGTGGCTCCCAGAGACAAGATACTACTCTGAACAAATGTTCACAAGGGTGTAGGAGAGTAGAACATAGGCAGTCAAAGAAAGGTAGATGGTGCTTCGAGAGGAAGAACAATGTTCTCACTCGCCGCTTTTCAGATGGCGGAACTGCATGTGGGCAAGTAGTAGTACCGTTAGCACACTAGAGACCGATATACTAGAACAGCTCAGGATAGTGCATGTGCAGGGCACATAGGCATAAGGCGTATGCAGCAGAAAGAAAGGTGCCAGATATATGGGCCAAGATTGAATAAAGAGTTCAGACTAAACAGAGACTCAAGTGTAACAGGTGCAATATGCAGATAGGAAAGTTGAGTCAGGTCAAAAGAGTGTTCGCGACATTACTGACCCAGGGCTAGGGATAGCAAACAGATGTTGTAATTGTAGAGGTACCATGAGTGCATGGGTACATGAAAGGTAGACACAGCATCGACAGGAATCAGAGGTGGGTTAATGCAAGAAAAGAACCACCTGATATATGGTCGGTACACAAATAGTCTTGTGTCGTCGTGAAAGATAGTAATAGACCTGTGGGTACATAAGTATAATGCTTTTCTATGATGTATTATTATTATTATTATGTGATGTATTAGTTCATGCATTGATACAAAAGATAGAAAGTTGTTTGTATTTATGTGTGGGGAATATGGGAGTTTACTATGAGTATTTGATGTATTATTAAGTGTGGTAGCTAGAGTAAGTTGGATTTATACTAACGACTACCCAGGCAATGTGTCTGGGTCACATATTTGATGAGTATGAGTCTCCCAACATTTGAAAACGATGTTTTCTTTTGAGGGTGGGGTAGTGTCACATGCCTGTGTTCAGTGGCATTAAGGTGAGTGGCCGTACAAGATAAACAGTTCACGAGATAAAATGGGGCGGATGGTGGGTCCCCCAGAGGGCGTAAATGAGAGGACAGTAATTGAAGGGGCGAGCTGAGAAGAGGTCAGCTGGTGAGGCAGACAGTTGGAGCAGTGAGGTTGTGTGTTGTGTGTGAGGCATTGTGGGGGATAGAATTGTTGAAAAGAGAGGGACAAAGATTGACGGGGCAGTTGATGTTTGGACTCCGAGCTGAGAGGGAGTTGAGTGTAGACCAGACCAGGAGAAGGTCGTGGTCTGATAAAGTGAAGAATTGTGACGGAGTTTGGAAGATAACTCCGCACTGTGGGTTCCAGGGATAGTGAGTGGAATTCGAGACCCATAGTGGGTTACTTTGAGTCGGGCCTAGAGAGAGGCTAGTATACCTGTCGTGTGGGACGAGATTTTAGTAGCCTTGAGAGGCAGTGTTATTCGACGTGTTCCATTGGGATGGAGATATATTCTTAGAGAATTATGGTTCCTGGATTTATATGTTACATGTGTCTGTGTTAATTCAGAATTAAAGGAATATTATGTGCGCAAATTAACGCTTGTTCACTGACTGGTGTTTGGTGGTGATGCATCTTGATTAATCTGTTGTTCAACATCACATTGTTACAAGGACATACCCTAGACACAACCATAGCCACTCTATCTGTCACTTAGTCAACATTCACTTTGTGACACACATTAAAACGCCCCACCAGTATAATCCAGGAACAGAGTGTGAAATGTAAATATAAGTGTTGACATGTTTAAATATTTGAAATCTGTATTCGTTTTTGATTACTGTATATATATATATATATATATATATATATATATATATATATATATATATATATATATATATATATATATATATATATATATATATTGATTACTGTATAGCGAAGTAATAATGAGAGAGATCAAAGAGATGCCAGGAATACTAGTTGGAGGTTATAATATAAATAATATACGCTATGCAGATGACACAGTATTGGTGGCGGATAATTCAACAGACCTACAACAATTATTAGACGTTGTAGTAACAGAGAGTGCAAGGAAAGGACTCTCCTTGAATATCAAGAAAACAGTAACAATGGTAATATCAAAGAAAATGGTGACACCAAAATGTGACATAGAAATAGAAGGGAAAATCCTTAACCAAGTGGATAATTTTAGATACCTAGGGGCATTTATAACATCAGATGGAAGATGTACAACAGAGATTAGGAGCCGAATAGGGCAGGCAAAAGCCGCATTTCAGAAAATGAAGAGTATCTTATGCAATAAGTCACTATCACTGAATGTAAGAAAGAGAGTGCTGAAA
The DNA here is from genome assembly GCA_014155875.1 of Cepaea nemoralis. Lineage (NCBI taxonomy): Eukaryota > Metazoa > Mollusca > Gastropoda > Stylommatophora > Helicidae > Cepaea > Cepaea nemoralis. Next base: position 26,728 of record JACEFZ010015187.1, read on the forward strand.
TGCTATGTAGAACCAGTTTTGCTGTATGGCAGTGAATCTTGGAATGTAAATGAACAAATTAAGAAGAAATTAGAAGCAACAGAGATGTGGTTCCTGCGACGAATGTTGCGAATTCCTTGGACTGCCAGAGTAACTAATGACGACTGCCTGAAACAGGCTAACGAAACTAGAACATTATATACAACAATAAGACAGAGACAAACAGCTTTCCTCGGTCATGTGATGAGAAGAGAGGCATTGGAGAACATCGTAACAACTGGAAAGATCGAGGGGAAGAGAGGCAGAGGTAGACCAAGAGAAGTGATGCTGGATGGATTGAGACGGTGGCATGGTGGAATATCAGCAGCAGAGTTGATCCAGAAAACCAAAGACCGAGATCTATGGAGAGCCATGAACGCATACGCCAGCCGGCACGGCACTTGATGATGATGATAATGATTTATTCGTTTTCCCATGAATTAATTAATTTTTACATTTAATTGTTGTTACATTCTTTGCATTCTGTGTAGACAAGGTAGAAAACCAAAGATGCAACCAACAACAACAAAATTATTCATTCCTCGGTATCTGGTATGTACATCGTGTGCTTGCAAACAAGCTTGGCAGCGGCTCCGCTGTGAAACGCATAAGTCTCTGAAAGAAATTCCGGGGAATCAAACCCAATGCACGTGTAAGAGCAGCTTCGAGTTGTTGCAGATTAGCTGTTGCAGAACCCGAACAGTAGACTCTGCATCCAAGCTCATAGCTCGTCCCACAGATCTATAGGGGACATTTCTGGTGATAGGGGAGGCCATTCCATCGCCAAAATGTTCTGTTGCTGGAGAGTTTGCTGCGTAATGCATGCAGGTGTGTGCACATGCATTATCCTGTTGAGGAATCTGGAATTTTGGACAAGTTTTGAATGCAGGGGTAACCAATGCATCCAGAACCGCATCTCGATATGTCGCTGCATGAACATTTCCACGGAATACGTGAGGAAACAAGCGATAGTAAAAACAGAACTCTCCCTAAGTTTGAATACTGCCATTTCCAAATCGGTTGTACTGACGAACACATCGATCTGTTAAGCACTCTTTACACAGTCGCCAAATCTAAATAACTCCATCAGCAAAGGATAGGTTGAATCTGCTCTTGTCTGTGAATAGGACAGCATTCCACTTCAGTCTAGTCCATCTGACATGTTGCTCTGCCCATTGCAGGCACTGCCTACCATGTCTGTGAGTCCAGTTTGGCCCGGTATAAGCTCGTCTTGCAGCAAGGCCTGTCATTGGAGAGACTTGTCCACGACTACCCACAATCGTTGTTGCTGTTTGATTTGCCGCGAAAACAACCATCCTCGGGTGACTCAGCACAATATGACGATCTTGCCCAGGGGTAGTAACTCGTGGTTGGCCACTCCGAAGTCTATCTCGAACACTGCCAGTGGTTCTGTAATGTTCATTGAGACTTACAATAGGGTTGTGGTGGCAATTCATCCTTCTGGCAATGTCGCTGGGAAACATTCCTGTCTCCACAATACCAATGGCTCGTTGGCAGTTGTTTTCAGGTAATCGTGGCATTTCAAGCGCATGTATTGAGTGTTTTCTATCAACGGATTTATTATACCAAGTATATCGCCACAACGCGTACACATTGTCAGGTCATAGATGTTTGACATCGTGTTGTACGTGCAACTTTCAATTTTTTCATGTAGTTTGTACACAAACCCGTGGGTTCAATCATGTACTTTCCATTCCAGCAGCCATTTGCTCTCTGCCTCACGACAAACGGGGAAAATCCATTCCCACCCCTTTTTTCCAACTTCTCGGCATCAGTATATATAATAGTGGTGCGTTTGTATTGTGCTTCAGCTCAATGAGAGTGTTACGCGTTGTTCTTTCCTTGTTTCTTAAGAGAGCTTTCTTCTTTCTCTCAATCAAGGGCTGCAGTGTCTGGGTGTTTGCCGCAAACCAGTCCTGCCTTTTATGATCCACAGTGCCGTAAACATATACCGCTGATTTTATCAAGAGTCTCCTTAAGTTTACCCAATTTATTCACTTGCTGTACAATTTTATGATGTATCAGTGAAAGCGTCTTCAAGTTGTTGTTGGAACTCAAAGCACATATCAGGATATGTGGGTGTTAATAATATTAATCCTGGGGCTAAATTTGTGTTTAGCAGTTTACATTCTCTTTGGTCTCAGTCAACAACCAAAGAGTGATCCGTATCATAGTCAGCAATGTGGTAACTTAATGATGAGTTAATGATGTATGGTTCAGATGTTGTCTCCGTGTGATAATGGAGTCCAGCTGATGCCAATGGACGATCAGGGATGTTTCCGTGTGACCGTAGGCAGCTCTTGTGTTTAAAAAAAAGGAGTTTGTAATACATAGGTCATTTCTGGTGCAATGTTCCAGCAGCCTTTGCCCATTTTCATTCATGCGAACGATGTTGTATTTACCAAGGCACACTGGCCATGAACTCGAGTCCTTGCCCATACGAGCATTGAAATAAATCACCGAGCATATAAATGTAGTCGGATTTTCGAACTGCCTTGATCACAGAGTCTAACTCCTCGTAGAATGAACCCTTCATATCATAAGGGCAAGTGATTGTCGGTGCATATGCAGTGATAATGGTTGCAAAACCACAAAAGATTACTAAGCGTAGGGATGATAGTCTTTCATTACCTCTAGCTGGAATTTCAATCATTCCCAGTAGCGAATTCTTCACTGCAAAGCCCACACCATTTTGCCTTTTTTGCCTCCCGTCTACCTTTCCAAAAAAGGTGTAATTTTTTTCCCTGAGTGACCCTTCCTCAGCTAGGTGAGTCTCCTGCAGGCTAGCAGTATCAATGTTAAGACGATTTAGTTAGGCATCAATCACAGACGTTTTTCTCACTCGTCAATATTTGTCAAGTCAGTGGAAAATCCAGGACACATAGTTCTTAGTTCCGGGTTGCAAGCCGTAGCTTGAGGTTTCTATTTTCTGAAGCAGTCAGTCTGTGGCGTATCAGCACCCTATTGGCCGGGGGCTGCCTAGCTTGAGGCGGGCAGTAGCTGATCAGTGACACATGTAGGTGTCTCCAACCATCAGAGGAGGCCCGTGGCGCCCCATGTCTACGCCAATTAACAAGGACTTATAACCCGTAACTACTATCTCTCGCTTTGATTCCGAGACCGGTTAAGACCAGGGATGGAGTTATACCTCGCCATAGCACAAAGCCTGGGCTGAAAATTAGAGACCATGTTTAGCCCATGCAGCAGGATCTCTCTCTCGGCCTGTCTAGTTCACACCAGAGGAAAGATAACAGCAATGCATCTGGAACAAGACAAACTGCAGAAGCTGCCGGATCAGCTAAGCATTGCTCTAACTGTCCGCCTGTCGGAGCTTCGATCTTACACAAGTTGCCAGCCAAGGCTAAGTGTCTGGTCTGCCCTGCCATGACATTTTGGCTTTAGGTTGCATTTCTTCGCACAAGAATAAGGCTTGTACCCTCCCATTTGCGCTCTTCCGCCCGAAGCTGTTGGCACAATGTGGGGTGTCGGGTTTGGTAAGTGCCGACCGACTTTCGGCGCTAACAGAAAGCAGGTAGCCGTTGCTTCATTACGGTAGCTCAGTCATATCTGACTAAGACCTGACTCTATTTCCCATTGTTAATAATGTTATATTTGAGTAAATATCGTTAAGGAATTACATTATCGACACTAGATGATCAAACGTTGTTACACGCTTGGTTATTCTACAAGATTGTGGTGTTGCCTTGGGGCATTGATGTTGAATATCACGGATGAGAACACCTTTATTTCATTTCTCTAGTTTAATGGGCAGAGCTGATGAATGACTTCAACGAGTTCGTACAACTTTCTTTCATTTCTCTAATGTAGTGCTCTGTGAGCACATAGTTCCTGTTCATTAATGTGTTTATCATTGACGGCCACAAAATGTTTCACACCATGTTTTAGCTAATCCTCTACTACAAAAGATAATCAATTAGAATCAATTTCTCAGTCAGTCTGTCTGTATACCCAGTTTATTGATCATGCACTAGCTTGCACGCTCTGTGAAGGCCTGCTATCTCCAGATGAATACTTTGTTTTCCCGACAACACTGCGACCTGAGGGCTCCAGTGATGGGAACCTGCGCTTTCCGTTCTCTAGAAAATACGCGACGAGGGAAAGGATGAAGAATGTTGTCACATGTTAGGCCAGAAATCCAATTGCATCTCATGCTTACTGTATGATAGGTGTATGGGACATTATGTTACATCACACGCCTACTGTATGATGGGTGTATGGGACATTATGTTACATCACACGCCTACTGTATGATGGGTGTATGGGGCATTATGTTACATCACACGCCTACTGTATGATGGGTGTATGGGACATTATGTTACATCACACGCCTACTGTATGATAGGTGTATGGGACATTATGTTACATCACACGCCTACTGTATGATGGGTGTATGGAACATTATGTTACATCACACGCCTACTGTATGATAGGTGTATGGGACATTATGTTACATCACACGCCTACTGTATGATGGGTGTATGGAACATTATGTTACATCACACGCCTACTGTATGATGGGTGTATGGAACATTATGTTACATCACACGCCTACTGTATGATGGGTGTATGGGACATTATGTTACATCACACGCCTACTGTATGATGGGTGTACGGAACATTATGTTACATCACACGCCTACTGTATGATGGGTGTATGGAACATTATGTTACATCACACGCCTACTGTATGATGGGTGTATGGGAAATCCTATTACATCACACGCCTACAGTATGATGGGTGTATGGGACATTATGTTACATCACACGCCTACTGTATGATGGGTGTATGGAACATTATGTTACATCACACGCCTACTGTATGATGGGTGTATGGAACATTATGTTACATCACACGCCTACTGTATGATGGGTGTATGGGAAATCCTATTACATCACACGCCTACAGTATGATGGGTGTATGGGACATTATGTTACATCACACGCCTACTGTATGATGGGTGTATGGGACATTATGTTACATCACACACCTACTGTATGATGGGTGTATGGGACATTATGTTACATCACACACCTACTGTATGATGGGTGTATGGGACATTATGTTACATCACACGCCTACTGTATGATGGGTGTATGGGGCATTATGTTACATCACACGCCTACAGTATGATGGGTGTATGGGACATTATGTTACATCACACACCTACTGTATGATGGGTGTATGGGACATTATGTTACATCACACACCTACTGTATGATGGGTGTATGGGACATTATGTTACATCACACACCTACTGTATGATGGGTGTATGGGACATTATGTTACATCACACGCCTACTGTATGATGGGTGTATGGGACATTATGTTACATCACACGCCTACAGTATGATGGGTGTATGGAACATTATGTTACATCACACGCCTACTGTATGATGGGTGTATGGAACATTATGTTACATCACACGCCTACTGTATGATGGGTGTATGGGACATTATGTTACATCACACGCCTACTGTATGATGGGTGTATGGGACATTATGTTACATCACACGCTTACTGTATGATGGGTGTATGGGACATTATGTTACATCACACGCCTACTGTATGATGGGTGTATGGAACATTATGTTACATCACACGCCTACTGTATGATGGGTGTATGGAAAATCCTATTACATCACACGCCTACAGTATGATGGGTGTATGGGACATTATGTTACATCACACGCCTACTGTATGATGAATGTATGGAAAATCCTATTACATCACACGCCTACAGTATGATGGGTGTATGGGACATTATGTTACATCACACGCCTACTGTATGATAAATGTATGGCAAATTCTATTACATCACACGCCTACTGTATGATGAATGTATGGAAAATCCTATTACATCACACGCCTACAGTATGATGGCCGTATAAGAAATCAAACATGTCAAACATATTGTACGATCGGTGCACGAGCAAACTCACTACATCACACCCCTACATTGAGTTATGAGAAATGCTACTACATTACGTATCTACTATATGTGTAGAGTATAAGAAATTACTCGTATATTACATCACTGTATGCACAGTCTATAAGAAATTATATTGCATACCAAACCTCCTGTAGGTATTGTCTATAAGAAATTATATTACATAACAAACCTTCTGTAGGTATTGTCTATAAGAAATTATATTACATAACAAGCCTCCTGTATGTATAGTCTATAAGGAATTATATTACATAACAAGCCTCCTATATGTGTAGTCTATAAGGAATTATATTGCATCCTGTGTGTGTGTGTGTAGCCGTTAGGGTAATAAGGGCTGGACCAGTGTTTCGCAACCTTTTTTGTGCTATGCCCCACCTAAGCCTTTCTAAAATTCGTATGCCCCCCCCCCCCCCTTCCCACCACCCCCCCCCCCCCCCCCCCAACAACATATGCATCATTTTTAATATTCAAAAATTGAAATGTTCACTAAAAAAACTTGAATTTTTTTTTAAGAAGGGCTCACGGTTCCCAGAGGGGCCAGAGCCGCCCCCCCCCCCCTCCCAGGTCCCGCGTCCCTGTGTGTCGGTTATGTTGGGTGAATTTTGTGTGTGTGTGGGGGGGGGGGGGGGGGTTGGTGGTTACCAGACCAGGTGCACTACTGGGGGTGGGGGAAGCAGCAAATGCACCCGATCCTAGCCAAAGGACCGATAATCACTAGGAAATTATTGAGCAAACACAGTAAGTAAATTTTTTAAAACATATAATGGAGAACTGACATTCAAATACACAATAATTTTAATGGAAAGATTTTTCTATATTATTTTAATTATTAGTAATTATTTAAATTTAGTGAGATCCTTGCCCTTGATGCTTGCTGCAAAGAGATTTTAGGCCAGGTTCCAATTTAATTAACTTCAGTCTCAAGTCTCCCCGTTTTGTTATATCCAGCCGATTTCTTCCATTTTCGAATTGTCCCCCTTAACAATCGAATTGCTCCCCTGCGGGACATGGGCCCCACGTTGGGAAACATTGGGCTAGACAGTCACGCAGTCTGGACCACGACATACAGGTTGTGTTCTCTCCTCCGCCCCTTTCTTTCCCAGACTATTCTCAGAACGAAGAACTTGTCTGGTGTCCAGTTTTATGAGGCTGGATCTATCTTAACAACCATGACTCTCATTAGATGAAATTGTTAGGGCAATAAAACACCTCAAGAATGGTAAATCATCAGGATATGATGAAATACCTGTTAGTTGCATATCCTTTACCGGACGTTGAAGTCAACACCAGCATTTTTTACTGTTGTGATCTCCTTGGAAATTTACGTTCAGTAGTTTGCTTTGCTTTCTGAACGACCAGCACCCATACCTTTTCGTAAAAAAACAACGCACCGCGGTCTGCTGCCAAATCTGGCGCAGCTGTGTTTCTAGCGCGGGTATGCGGGATCACGATCTGTGTCGGTAACGCTTCGCCAAGGAGCAGGCTGATGAGATAGCAACTGAACTAAGTAAAGCGGCAGGAGAAGAAAGCATACACATCTATCATGCATTATGTAAAAAGATATGGAAATATGGTATATGGCCAAACGATTGGAAGAGAACTGTCTTCATTCCAATACCAAAAAGTGCAACCTGAAATTATGCATCAACTATAGAACCGTTGCCCTGATCAATCATGCAAGTAAAATTATATTAAAAATTATAATGGGAAGATTCGTAAGAAAATGGAAGAAGAGATTAACGTGGTTCAAGTTGGATTTAGACAGGGAAGAGGAACAAAAGAAATCACATACTCAACACGCGTTTAATAATAGGAAGTTTAGAGAAATTAATGTAAACCTATTCTCGTGTTTCGTGGATCATTCAAAGGTATTTGGCTGTGTACAATATCAGAAACTTTGTGAAATCATGAGGAAGATGGACTTTCCATCACGTATAGTAGAACTAATAAAAATGCTCTATCTAGACCAACCCAAACGGGGGAATTAGGGGAATCAGGGTTTCCGGGGGGGGGAAGAAAACCCCTTTTAAGGAAAGTGTTGCCCTTATTTGTTTTTCCCAAAAACAAAAGTTAAAAGTATCCGGGGCCTTTCCAAAATATCTATAAAAAAAATAAATAAAATTTTGTTTTTTGGCTGACTTTTTTTAATATTAAGTTATTTTTCTAACTGCATCAAACCAAAAAGAACCTTTTGGGAAAAAAAAGGGGGAAAAACTAAAAATAAATAACCTCAACCCCAAAAGTAAATTTTTTTTGTTTTAAAAATAAAAAATTTAAAAATAAATAACAAAATTTTTTGCAAAAAACAAAAGAATAATGCATACAAGGATAAAAAAATAATAATGGAGAAATAAATAAAAATAATATGGAAAAAAAAATTTGGAAAAAGTGGTGGAACATTTCGAATATCTTGGGTTATTAATGACCAACAATGGTGACTCAATGAAAGAAATTAAAATTAAACTCTATTGCTCTTCAGAAACTAAAACAACTGAAATAATTGTGGAGGAGGACAGATAGAACTACACAAAGTAAAATTTTAAGAGCATGCATCTTTCCCATTGCAATATATGCCTGTGAGACCTGTACACTTACTAAACAAGCTGAACAGCGCATAAATGTCTTTGAATATAAATGTTGTAGGCGGATTCAAAGAATATCTTGGATACAGAAAAGAACAAATGAATCCATACGATCAAGAACTGAATATTGAAGAAGGTTGTTTACTAACGACAATAAAACAAAGAAATTGAAATATTTTGGTCATTTGAAACGACATAAAGGTTTGGAGAGAACAATCTTGGAGGGGTATATGCCCGGGAAGAGAACAAAAGAAAGGCTGATGAGAAGATGTGTGCAGGATGTGGCAAATGATATCCAGACGGATGTATCAGACGCGGGGAAATCTTGCTAATGACCGAGAAGTTTTCCGGAAAGTTGTTGAGGGAACAAAGTTCTACAAAGAACATGCTACTGAATGAATGAATGGATCTACCCTTGAGACATTCTGGTTGGCAAAACATAGTCCCGGCTCTGCTTGGTACTGAACCATAAACATTGTCTTGGCAAGCAAGCGCACTAACCACAATGCCATAGCAGATCCTTACAATGTAAATCCCACTATCAGTGACCCATGTTGAACAACGCAATGCAATATGCCAACATATTTCACATGTTTCCACCATGGGATTATTTGCAGATAGGACAGACTACTTACTCATCTTTTCAAAGACGTTGTTTGCTAACCGGCTCTGTTGGGAAGAGGTTACCAATGCAATTCTTAATCCAACATAGCGCGTTTGAAACACAGCTGCGGACGATTTAGCAGCCATGCGTTGGTTCCAATACAAAGGTATACGAGCAGGTCGTTCAGAAAGCAATGGCAAACTACTGAACGTAAACTTGTCAAGAAATCACAAACAGCCAAACAATGATAGAGTTGACTGCAACGGTTTTTAAAGGATATGCAACTAACTTTCTATTTGCTCAATAACTTCAGGTTTACTTCCACACGAAACACAAATGTTTATATTTCTTTCTTGTTGTCTAACTCATCGAAACTACCCAGTTCTTCGCTGCAGTCCTTATATATTAAAGCAACCCCTTTATAAGCCTTAATGCGAATCTGGCATGTGGTGATTGACCTATATTTTATAGACCAATCGCCACTCGGCGGTGGTGTGGTCAGTATCAAGTCTGCCTCGTTTACTTCCCAGGACATACTTGATACCCTGTCTAGGCAATTGTCTAGCCACTACGCTGTCTGTACTCCCCAGGACATACTTGATACCCTGTCTAGGCAATTGTCTAGCCACTACGCTGTCTGTACTCCCCAGGACATACTTGATACCCTGTCTAGGCAAGTTTCTAGCCACTACGCTGTCTGTACTCCCCAGGACATACTTGATACCCTGTCTAGGCAATTGTCTAGCCACTACACTGTCTGTACTCCCCAGGACATACTTGATATCCTGTCTAGGCAATTGTCTAGCCCTACGCTGTCTGTACTCCCCAGGACATACTTGATACCATGTCTAGGCAAGTGTCTAGCCACTGCGCTGTCTGTACTCCCCAGGACATACTTGATACCCTGTCTAGGCAATTGTCTAGCCACTACGCTGTCTGTACTCCCCAGAACATACTTGATATCCTGTCTAGGCAATTGTCTAGCCACTACGCTGTCTGTACTCCCCAGGACATACTTGATACCCTGTCTAGGCAAGTTTCTAGCCACTACGCTGTCTGCACTCTCCAGGACATACTTGATACCCTGTCTAGGCAAGTGTCTAGCCACTACGCTGTCTGTACTCCCCAGGACATACTTGATACCCTGTCTAGGCAAGTTTCTAGCCACTACGCTGTCTGTACTCCCCAGGACATACTTGATACCCTGTATAGGCAATTGTCTAGCCACTACGCTGTCTGTACTCCCCAGGACATACTTGATACCCTGTCTAGGGAAGTGTCTAGCCACTACGCTGTCTGTACTCCCCAAGACATACTTGATACCCTGTCTAGGCAAGTGTCTAGCCACTACGCTGTCTGTACTCCCCAGGACATACTTGATACCCTGTCTAGGCAAGTGTCTAGCCACTACGCTGTCTGTACTCCCCAGGACATACTTGATACCCTGTCTAGGCAAGTGTGTAGTCACTACGCTGTCTGTACTCCCCAGTACATACTTGATACCCTGTCTAGGCAAGTGTCTAGCCACTACGTTGTCTGTACTCCCCAGGACATACTTGATACCCTGTCTAGGCAAGTGTCTAGCCACTACGCTGTCTGTACTCCCCAGGACATACTTGATACCCTGTCTAGGCAAGTGTGTAGCCACTACGCTGTCTGTACTCCCCAGTACATACTTGATACCCTGTCTAGGCAAGTGTGTAGCCACTACGCTGTCTGTACTCCCCAGTACATACTTGATACCCTGTCTAGGCAACTGTCTAGCCACTACGCTGTCTGTACTCTCCAGGACATACTTGATACCCTGTCTAGGCAATTGTCTAGCCACTACGCTGTCTGTACTCCCCAGGACATACTTGATACCCTGTCTAGGCAAGTTTCTAGCCACTACGCTGTCTGTACTCCCCAGGACATACTTGATACCCTGTCTAGGCAAGTGTCTAGCCACTACAGCTGTCTGTACTCCCCCAGGGACATACTTGATATCCTGTCTAGGGCAATTGTCTAGCCCTACGTCTGTCTTTACTCCCCAAGACATACTTGATACCATGTTCTAGCAAGTGTCCTAGCCACTGCGCTGTCTGTACTCCCCAGGACATACTGGATACCCTGTCTAGGCAATTGTCTAGCCACTACGCTGTCTGTACTCCCCAGAACATACTTGATACCCTGTCTAGGCAATTGTCTAAGCCACTACGCTGTCCTGTACTCCCAAGGACATACTTGATACCCTGTCTAGGGCAAGTTTAGCCACTACGCTGTCTGCACTCTCCAGGACATACTTGATACCCTGTCTATGCAAGTGTCTAGTCACTACTCTGTCTGTACTCCCAGGACCTACTGATACCCTTTCTAGGCAAGTGTCTAGCACACCTACGCTGTCTGTACTCCCCAGGACATACTTGATACCCTGTCTAGGCAAGTGTCTAGCCACTACGCTGTCTGTATCCCCAGGACATACTTGATACCCTGTCTAGGCAAGTGTCTAGCCACTACGCTGTCTGTACTCCCCAGGACATACTTGATACCCTGTCTAGGCAAGTGTGTAGCCACTACGCTGTCTGTACTCCCCAGGACATACTTGATACCCTGTCTAGGCAAGTGTCTAGCCACTACGCTGTCTGTACTCCCCAGGACATACTTGATACCCTGTCTAGGCAAGTGTGTAGCCACTACGCTGTCTGTACTCCCCAGTACATACTTGATACCCTGTCTAGGCAAGTGTCTAGCCACTACGCTGTCTGTACTCCCCGGACATACTTGATACCCTGTCTAGGCAATTGTCTAGCCACTACGCTGTCTGTACTCCCCAGGACATACTTGATACCCTGTCTAGGCAATTGTCTAGCCACTACGCTGTCTGTAACTCCCCAAGGACATACTTGATACCCTGTCTAGGCAAGTTTCTAGCCACTACGCTGTCTGTACTCCCCAGGACATACTTGATACCCTGTCTAGGCAATTGTCTAGCCACTACGCTGTCTGTACTCCCCAGGACATACTTGATACCCTGTCTAGGCAAGTGTCTAGCCACTACGCTGTCCTGTACTCCCCAGGACCTACTTGATACCCTGTCTAGGCAAGTGTCTAGCCACTACGCTGTCTGCTACTCCCAGGACATACTTGATACCCTGTCTAGGCAAGTGTCTAGCCACTACGCTGTCTGTACTCCCCAGGACATACTTGATACCCTGTCTAGCAAGTGTCTAGCCACTACGCTGTCTGTACTCCCCAGACATACTTGATACCCTGTCTAGGCAAGTGTCTAGCCACTACGCTGTCTGTACTCCCCAGTACATAATTGATACCCTGTCTAGGCAAGTGTCTAGCCCCTACGCTGTCTGTACTCCCCAGGACATACTTGATTACCCTGTCTAGGCAAGTGTGCTAGCCACTACGCTGTCTGTACTCTCCCCAGGTACATACTGATACCCTGTCTAGGCAATTGTCTAGCCCTACGCTGTCTGTACTCCCCAGGACATACTTGATACCCTGTCTAGGCAAGTGTGTAGCCACTACGCTGTCTGTACTCCCCAGACATACTTGATACCCTGTCTAGGCAAGTGTCTAGCCACTACGCTGTCTGTACTCCCCAGGACATACTTGATACCCTGTCTAGGCAATTGTCTAGCCACTACGCTGTCTGTACTCCCCAGGACATACTTGATACCCTGTCTAGGCAATTTCTAGCCACTACGCTGTCTGTACTCCCCAGGACATACTTGATACCCTGTCTAGGCAAGTGTCTAGCCACTACGCTGTCTGTACTCCCCAGACATACTTGATACCCTGTCTAGGCAGTCTAGCCCTACGCTGTCTGTACTCCCAACATACTTGATACCCTGTCTAGCAATGTCTAGCCACTCTGTCTGTACTCCCAGGACATACTTGATACCCTGTCTAGGCAAGTGTCTAGCCACTACGCTGTCTGTACTCCCCAGGACATACTTGATACCCTGTCTAGGCAAGTGTCTAGCCACTACGCTGTATGTACTCCCCAGGGACATACTGATACCCTGTCTAGGCAAGTGTTGTAGCCACTACGCTGTCTGTACTCCCCAGGACATACTTGATACCCTGTCTAGGCAAGTGTCTAGCCACTACGCTGTCTGTACTCCCCATGACATACTTGATACCCTGTCGTATGCAAGTGTCTAGCCACTACGCTGTCTGTACTCCCCAGGACATACTTGATACCCTGTCTAGGCAAGTGTCCTAGCCACTACGCTGTCTGTACTCTCCCAGGACATACTTGATACCCTGTCTAGGCAAGTGTCTAGCCACTACGCTGTCTGTACTCCCCAGGACATACTTGATACCCTGTCTAGGCAAGTTGTCTAGCCACTACGCTGTCTGTACTCCCCAAGGACATACTGATACCCTGTCTAGCGCAAGTGTCTAGCCACTACGCTGTCTGTACTCCCCAGGACATACTTGATACCCTGTCTAGGCAATTGTCTAGCCACTACGCTGTCTGTACTCCCCCAGGACATACTTGATACCCTGTCTAGGCAAGTTGTCTAGCCACTACGCTGTCTGTACTCCCCAGGACATACTTGATACCCTGTCTAGGAATTCTGCACTACCTGTCTGATCCCGGCAATCTGCACTACCTGTCTGATCCCCAGACATACTTGATACCTGTCTGGCAATTCTAGCCACCCGCGTCTGTACTCCCCAGGACATACTGTCTATCCCCTAGGCTTCTAGCCACTACGCTGTCTGTACTCCCCAGACATACTTGTACCCTGTCCTAGGAATGTCTAGCCACTACGCTGTCTGTACTCCCCAGGACATACTTGATACCCTGTCTAGGAAGTTTAACCCTGCTGTCTGTACTCCCCAGACATACTTGATACCCTCCCAGGCAATCTGATACGCTGTCTGCAGTTCCCAGGACATAGTTGATACCCTGTCTAGGAATTTTAGCCACTAGCATTGTCTCCCAGGCTCTGTACTCCCAGACAATTGTACCCTAGCAGTGTCTAGCCCACTACTTTGTACCCCAGGCAATGTACCTCTAGCTGTCTACCACTACCTGTCTTGATCCCGCTATGAACTGTCTAGCCAATGTCTGCACTACCCGCTACTTACCCGCTAGGCATGTCTAGCATCGCTGTTTCCCAGGCATACTTATACCCTGTCTAGGCAATTGTCTAGCCACTAGCTGTCTGCACTCCCAGACTACTTGATACCCTGTCTAGGCAAGTTTCAGCCACTACGCTGTCTGTACTCCCCAGGACATACTTGATACCCTGTCTAGGCAATGTCTAGCCACTACGCTGTCTGTACTCCCAGGACATACTTATACCTGTCTAGGCAAGGTCTAGCCACTACGCTGTCTGTACTCCCCAGACATACTTGATCCCTGTCTAGGCAAGTGTCTAGCCACTACGCTGTCTGTACCCAGACATACTTGATACCCTGTCTAGGCAAGTGTCTAGCCACTACGCTGTCTGTACTCCCCAGGACATACTTGATACCCTGTCTAGGCAAGTCTAGCCACTACGCTGTCTGTACTCCCCAGGACATACTTGATACCCTGTCTGGCAAGTGTCTAGCCACTACGCTGTCTGTACCCCCAACATACCGTCTGGATTACCATACGCTGTCTGTACTCCCCAGACATACTTGATACCCAAGCTACGCTGTCTGTACTCCCCAGGACATACTTGATACCCTGTCTAGGCAAGTGTCTAGCCACTCGCTGTCTGTACTCCCAGACATACTTGATACCCTGTCTAGGCAAGTGTCTAGCCACTACGCTGTCTGTACTCCCCAGGACATACTTGATACCCTGTCTAGGCAAGTGTCTAGCCACTACGCTGTCTGTACTCCCCAGGACATACTTGATACCCTGTCTAGGCAAGTGTGTAGCCACTACGCTGTCTGTACTCCCCAGTACATACTTGATACCCTGTCTAGGCAAGTGTCTAGCCACTACGCTGTCTGTACTCTCCAGGACATACTTGATACCCTGTCTAGGCAATTGTCTAGCCACTACGCTGTCTGTACTCCCCAGGACATACTTGATACCCTGTCTAGGCAATTGTCTAGCCACTACGCTGTCTGTACTCCCCAGGACATACTTGATACCCTGTCTAGGCAAGTGTCTAGCCACTACACTGTCTGTACTCCCCAGGACATACTTGATATCCTGTCTAGGCAATTGTCTAGCCCTACGCTGTCTGTACTCCCCAAGACATACTTGATACCATGTCTAGGCAAGTGTCTAGCCACTGCGCTGTCTGTACTCCCCAGGACATACTGGATACCCTGTCTAGGCAATTGTCTAGCCACTACGCTGTCTGTACTCCCCAGAACATACTTGATACCCTGTCTAGGCAATTGTCTAGCCACTACGCTGTCTGTACTCCCAAGGACATACTTGATACCCTGTCTAGGCAAGTTTCTAGCCACTACGCTGTCTGCACTCTCCAGGACATACTTGATACCCTGTCTAGGCAAGTGTCTAGTCACTACGCTGTCTGTACTCCCCAGGACATACTTGATACCCTGTCTAGGCAAGTGTGTGAGCACTACGCTGTCTGTACTCCCAGACATACTGATACCCATGTCTAGGCAAGTGTCTAGCCACTACGCTGTCTGTACTCCCAAGGACATACTTGATACCCTGTCTAGGCAAGTGTGTTAGCCACTACGCTGTCTGTACTCTCCAGTACATACTTGATACCCTGTCTAGGCAAGTTGTCTAGCCACTACGCTGTCTGTACTCCCCAGGACATACTTGATACCCGTCTAGGCAAGTGTTAGCACTACGCTGTCTGTACTCCCAGGACATACTTGATACCCTGTCTAGGCAAGTGTCTAGCCACTACGCTGTCTGTAATCCCCAGGACATACTTGATACCCTTGTCTAGGCAAGTTGTCTAGCCACTACTCCTGTCTGTACTCCCAGGACATACTTGATACCCCTGTCTAGGCAAGTGTCTAGCCCTACGCTGTCTGTACTCCCCCAGGACAGTACTTGATACCCTGTCTAGGCAAGTGTCTAGCCACTACGCTGTCTGTACTCCCCAGGACATATCTGATACCCTGTCTAGGCAAGTGTCTAGCCACTACGCTGTCTGTACTCCCCAGGACATACTTGATACCCTGTCTAGGCAAGTGTCTAGCCACTACGCTGTCTGTACTCCCCAGGACATACTTGATACCCTGTCTAGGCAAGTGTCTAGCCACTACGCTGTCTGTACTCCCCAGGACATACTTGATACCCTGTCTAGGCAAGTGTCTAGCCACTACGCTGTCTGTACTCCCCAGACATACTTGATACAATGTATAGGCAAGTGTCTAGCCACTACGCTGTCTGTACTCCCCAGGACATACTTGATACCCTGTCTAGGCAAGTGTGTAGCCACTACGCTGTCTGTACTCCCCAGGACATACTTGATACCCTGTCTAGGCAAGTGTCTAGCCACTACGCTGTCTGTACTCCCCAGGACATACTTGATACCCTGTCTAGGCAAGTGTGTAGCCACTACGCTGTCTGTACTCCCCAGTACATACTTGATACCCTGTCTAGGCAAGTGTCTAGCCACTACGCTGTCTGTACTCCCCAGGACATACTTGATACCCTGTCTAGGCAATTGTCTAGCCACTACGCTGTCTGTACTCCCCAGGACATACTTGATACCCTGTCTAGGCAAGTGTCTAGCCACTACGCTGTCTGTACTCCCCAGGACATACTTGATTACCCTGTCTAGGGCAAGTGTGTAGCCACTACGCTGTCTGTACTCCCCAGGACATACTTTGATACCCTGTCTAGGCAAGTGTCTAGCCACCTACGCTGTCTGTACTCCCAGACATACTTGATACCCTGTCTAGGCAAGTGTCTAGCCACTACGCTGTCTGTACTCCCAAGGGACATACTTGATACCCTGTCTAGGCAAGTTTCTAGCCACTACGCTGTCTGTACTCTCCCAGGACATACTTGATACCTTTCTAGGCAAGTGTCTAGCACTACGCTGTCTGTACTCCCCAGGACATACTTGATACCCTGTCTAGGCAAAGTGTCTAGCCACTACGCTGTCTGTACTCCCCAGGACATATTGATACCCTGTCTAGGCAAGTGTCTAGCCACTACGCTGTCTGTACTCCCCAGGACATACTTGATACCCTGTCTAGGCAATGTCTAGCCACTACGCTGTCTGTACTCCCCAGGACATACTTGATACCCTGTCTAGGCAAGTGTTAGCCACTACGCTGTCTGTACCTCCCCAGGACATACTTGATACCCTGTCTAGGCAAGTGTCTAGCACTACGCTGTCTGTACTCCCCAGGACATACTTGATACCCTGTCTAGGCAAGTTGTCTAGCCACTACGCTGTCTGTACTCCCCAGGACATACTTGATACCCTGTATAGCAAGTGTGTAGCCACTTACGCTGTCTGTACTCCCCAGGACATAACTTGATAACCCTGTCTAGGCAAGTGTCTTATCCACTACGCTGTCTGTACTCCCCAGTACATACTTGATACCCTGTCTAGGCAAGTGTCTAGCCACTACGCTGTCTGTACTCCCCAGAACATACTTGATACCCTGTCTAGGCAAGTGTCTAGCCACTACGCTGTCTGTACTCCCCAGGACATACTTGATACCCTGTCTAGGCAAGTGTCTAGCCACTACGCTGTCTGTACTCCCCAGGACATACTTGATACCCTGTCTAGGCAAGTGTCTAGCCACTACGCTGTCTGTACTCCCCAGGACATACTTGATACCCTGTCTAGGCAAGTGTCTAGCCACTACGCTGTCTGTACTCCCCAGGACATACTTGATACACCCGTCTAGGCAAGTGTGTAGCCACTACGCTGTCTGTACTCCCCCGGACATACTTGATACCCTGTCTAGGCAAGTGTGTAGCCACTACGCTGTCTGTACTCCCCAGGACATACTTGATACCCTGTCTAGGCAAGTGTCTAGCCACTACGCTGTCTGTACTCCCCAGACATACTTGATACCCTGTCTAGGCAAGTTTCTAGCCACTACGCTGTCTGTACTCCCCAGGACATACTTGATACCCTGTCTAGGCAAGTGTCTAGCCACTACGCTGTCTGTACTCCCCAGGACATACTTGATACCCTGTCTAGGCAAGTGTCTAGCCACTACGCTGTCTGTACTCCCCAGGACATACTTGATACCCTGTCTAGGCAAGTGTCTAGCCACTACGCTGTCTGTACTCCCCAGGACATACTTGATACCCTGTCTAGGCAAGTTTCTAGCCACTACGCTGTCTGTACTCCCCAGGACATACTTGATACCCTGTCTAGGCAATTGTCTAGCCACTACGCTGTCTGTACTCCCCAAGACATACTTGATACCATGTCTAGGCAAGTTTCTAGCCACTGCGCTGTCTGTACTCCCCAGGACATACTGGATACCCTGTCTAGGCAATTGTCTAGCCACTACGCTGTCTGTACTCCCCAGAACATACTTGATACCCTGTCTAGGCAATTGTCTAGCCACTACGCTGTCTGTACTCCCAAGGACATACTTGATACCCTGTCTAGGCAAGATTCTAGCCACTACGCTGTCTGCACTCTCCAGGACATACTTGATACCATGTCTAGGCAAGTGTCTAGTCACTACGCTGTCTGTACTCCCCAGGACATACTTGATACCCTGTCTAGGCAAGTGTGTAGCCACTACGCTGTCTGTACTCCCCAGGACATACTTGATACCCTGTCTAGGCAAGTGTCTAGCCACTACGCTGTCTGTACTCCCCAGGACATACTTGATACCCTGTCTAGGCAAGTGTTAGCCACTACGCTGTCTGTACTCCCCAGACATACTTGATACCCTGTCTAGGCAAGTGTGTAGCCACTACGCTGTCTGTACTCCCCAGTACATACTTGATACCCTGTCTAGGCAATAGTCTAGCCACTACGCTGTCTGTACTCCCAGGACATACTTGATACCCTGTCTAGGCAATGTCTAGCCACTACGCTGTCTGTACTCCCAGGACATACTTGATACCCTGTCTAGGCAATTTCTAGCCACTACGCTGTCTGTACTCCCAGGACATACTTGATACCCTGTCTAGGCAATTGTCTAGCCACTACCTGTCTGTACTCCCCAGGACATACTTGATACCGTCTAGGCAATTGTCTAGCCCTACGCTGTCTGTACTCCCCAGGACATACTTGATACCTGTCTAGGCAAGTGTCTAGCCACTGCGCTGTCTGTACTCCCCAGGACATACTTGATACCCTGTCTAGGCAATTGTCTAGCCACTACGCTGTCTGTACTCCCCAGAACAGACTTGATACCCTGTCTAGCAATTTCTAGCCACTACGCTGTCTGTACTCCCCAGGACATACTTGATACCTGTCTAGGCAAGTTCTAGCCACTACGCTGTCTGACTCTCCAGGACATACTGATACCCTGTCTAGGCAATGTCTAGCCACTACGCTGTCTGTACTCCCAGGACATACTTGATACCCTGTCTAGGCAAGCTTCTAGCCACTCGCTGTCTGTACTCCCCAGGACATACTTGATACCCTGTCTAGGCAAGTTTCTAGCCACTACGCTGTCTGTACTCCCCAGGACATACTTGATACCCTGTCTAGGCAATTGTCTAGCCACTACGCTGTCTGTACTCCCCAGGACATACTTGATACCCTGTCTAGGCAAGTTTCTAGCCACTACGCTGTCTGTACTCCCCAGGACATACTTGATACCCTGTCTAGGCAATTGTCTAGCCACTACGCTGTCTGTACTCCCCAGAACATACTTGATACCCTGTCTAGGCAATTGTCTAGCCACTACGCTGTCTGTACTCCCCAGGACATACTTGATACCCTGTCTAGGCAAGTTTCTAGCCACTACGCTGTCTGACTCCCCAGGACATACTTGATACCCTTTCTAGGCAAGTGTCTAGCCACTACGCTGTCTGTACTCCCCAGGACATACTTGATACCCTGTCTAGGCAATTGTCTAGCCACTACGCTGTCTGTACTCCCCAGAACATACTTGATACCCTGTCTAGGCAATTGTCTAGCCACTACGCTGTCTGTACTCCCCAGGACATACTTGATACCCTGTCTAGGCAAGTGTTAGCCACTACGCTGTCTGTACTCCCAAAGGGCATACTTGATACCCTGTTAGGCAAGTGTCTAGCCACTACGCTGTCTGTACTCCCCAGGACATACTTGATACCCTGTCTAGGCAAGTGTGTAGCCACTACGCTGTCTGTACTCCCCAAAGGACATACCTTTATACCCTGTCTCCAAGTGTCTGACTCCCCGACTCGACATACTTGATACCCTGTCTAGGCAAGTGTCTAGCCACTACGCTGTCTGTACTCCCCAGACATACTTGATACCCTGTCTAGGCAATGTCTAGCCACTACGCTGTCTGTACTCCCAGACATACTTGATACCTGTCTAGGCAATGTCTAGCCACTACGCTGTCTGTACTCCCCAGACATACTTGATACCCTGTCTAGCAAGTGTCTAGCCACTACGCTGTCTGTACTCCCCAGGACATACTTGATACCCTGTCTAGGCAATGTCTAGCCACTACCTGTCTGTACTCCCCAGGACATACTTGATACCTGTCTAGGCAATGTGTAGCCCTACGCTGTCTGTACTCCCCAGACATACTTGATACCTGTCTAGGCAAGTGTCTAGCCACTACGCTGTCTGTACTCCCAGTACATACTTGATACCCTGTCTAGGCAAGTTTCTAGCCACTACGCTGTCTGACTCTCCAGACATACTTGATACCCTGTCTAGGCAACTGTCTAGCACTACGCTGTCTGTACTCCCAGGACATACTTGATACCCTGTCTAGGCATGTCTAGCCACTACGCTGTCTGTTACTCCCAGGACATACTTGATACCCTGTCTAGCAAGTGTCTAGCCACTACCGTCTGTACTCCCCAGGACATACTTGATACCTGTCTAGGCATGTCTAGCCCTACCTGTCTGTACTCCCCAGACATACTTGATACCCTGTCTAGGCAATGTTAGCCCTACGCTGTCTGTACTCCCCAGGACATACTGATACCTGTCTAGGCAATGTCTAGCCACTACGCTGTCTGTACTCCCCAGGACATACTTGATACCCTGTCTAGGCAATGTCTAGCCACTACGCTGTCTGTACTCCCAGGACATACTTGATACCCTGTCTAGGCAATGTCTAGCCACTACGCTGTCTGACTCCCAGACATACTTGATACCTGTCTAGGCAAGTGTCTAGCCACTACGCTGTCTGTACCCCCAGGACATACTTGATACCCTGTCTAGGCAATGTCTAGCCACTACGCTGTCTGTATCCCCAGGACATACTTGATACCCTGTCTAGGCAAGTTCTAGCCACTACGCTGTCTGTACTCCCCAGGACATACTTGATACCCTGTCTAGGCAAGTGTCTAGCCACTACGCTGTCTGTACTCCCCAGGACATACTTGATACCTGTCTAGGCAATGTCTAGCCACTACGCTGTCTGTACTCCCAGGACATACTTGATACCCTGTCTAGGCAAGTTCTAGCCACTACGCTGTCTGTACTCCCAGGACATACTTGATACCCTTCTAGGCAAGTGTGTAGCCACTACGCTGTCTGTACCCCAGGACATACTTGATACCCTGTCTAGGCAAGTGTGTAGCCACTACGCTGTCTGTACTCCCCAGTACATACTTGATACCCTGTCTAGGCAATTGTCTAGCCACTACGCTGTCTGTACTCCCCAGGACATACTTGATACCCTGTCTAGGCAATTGTCTAGCCACTACGCTGTCTTGTACTCCCAGGACATACTTGATACCCTGTCTAGGCAAGTTCTAGCCACTACGCTGTCTGTACTCCCCAGGCATACTTGATACCCTGTCTAGGCAAGTGTCTAGCCACTACGCTGTCTGTACTCCCAGACAACTTGATACCCTGTCTAGGCAATTCTAGCCACTACGCTGTCTGTACTCCCCAGGACATACTTGATACCCTGTCTAGGCAATTCTAGCCACTACGCTGTCTGCACTTCCAGGACATACTTGATACCCTGTCTAGGCAATGTCTAGCCACTACGCTGTCTGTACTCCCCAGGACATACTTGATACCCTGTCTAGGCAAGTTCTAGCCACTACGCTGTCTGTACTCCCCAGGACATACTTGATACCCTGTCTAGGCAAGTGTCTAGCCACTACGCTGTCTGACTCCCCAGGACATACTTGATACCCTGTCTAGGCAAGTGTCTAGCCACTACGCTGTCTGTACTCCCCAGGACATACTTGATACCCTGTCTAGGCAAGTGTCTAGCACTACGCTGTCTGTACTCCCAGGACATACTTGATACCCTGTCTAGGCAAGTGTCTAGCCACTACGCTGTCTGTACTCCCAGGACATACTTGATACCTGTCTAGCAATTCTAGCCACTACGCTGTCTGTACTCCCCAGGACATACTTGATACCCTGTCTAGGCAATGTCTAGCACACTACGCTGTCTGTACTCCCAGGACATACTTGATACCCTGTCTAGGAAGTGTCTAGCCACTACGCTGTCTGTACTCCCCAAGACATACTTGATACCCTGTCTAGGCAAGTTCTAGCACTACGCTGTCTGTACTCCCAGGACATACTTGATACCCTGTCTAGGCAAGTGTCTAGCCACTACGCTGTCTGTACTCCCAGGACATACTTGATACCCTGTCTAGGCAAGTGTCTACCACTACGCTGTCTGTACTCCCCAGACATACTTGATACCTGTCTAGGCAAGTGTCTAGCCACTACGCTGTCTGTACTCCCCAGGACATACTTGATACCCTGTCTAGGCAAGTGTCTAGCCACTACGCTGTTGTACTCCCCAGGACATACTTGATACCCTGTCTAGGCAAGTGTTAGCCACTACGCTGTCTGTACTCCCCAGGACATACTTGATACCCTGTCTAGGCAAGTGTCTAGCCACTACGCTGTCTGTACTCCCCAGGACATACTTGATACCCTGTCTAGGCAAGTGTCTAGCCACTACGCTGTCTGTACTCCCCAGGACATACTTGATACCCTGTCTAGGCAAGTGTTAGCCACTACGCTGTCTGTACTCCCCAGGACATACTTGATACCCTGTCTAGGCAAGTGTGTAGCCACTACGCTGTCTGTACTCCCCAGGACATACTTGATACCCTGTCTAGGCAAGTGTGTAGCCACTACGCTGTCTGTACTCCCCAGGACATACTTGATACCCTGTCTAGGCAATGTCTAGCCACTACGCTGTCTGTACTCCCCAGGACATACTTGATACCCTGTCTAGGCAAGTTTCTAGCCACTACGCTGTCTGTACTCCCCAGGACATACTTGATACCCTGTCTAGGCAAGTTTCTAGCCAATACGCTGTCTGTACTCCCCAGGACATACTTGATACCCTGTCTAGGCAAGTTCTAGCCACTACCTGTCTGTACTCCCCAGGACATACTTGATACCCCGTCTAGGCAATTGTCTAGCCCTACGCTGTCTGTACTCCCCAAGGGCATACTTGATACCTGTCTAGGCAAGTGTCTAGCCACTCGCTGTCTGTACTCCCCAGGGCATACTTGGGTACCCTGTCTAGGCAATTGTCTAGCCACTACGCTGTCTGTACTCCCCAGGACATACTTGATACCCTGTCTAGGCAATTTCTAGCCACTACGCTGTCTGACTCCCAGGACATACTTGATACCCTGTCTAGGCAAGTGTCTAGCCACTACGCTGTCTGTACCCCAGGACATACTTGATACCCTGTCTAGGCAAGTGTCTAGCCACTACGCTGTCTGTACTCCCCAGGACATACTTGATACCCTGTCTAGGCAAGTGTCTAGCCACTACGCTGTCTGTACTCCCAGGACATACTTGATACCCTGTCTAGGCAAGTGTCTAGCCACTACGCTGTCTGTACTCCCCAGGACATACTTGATACCCTGTCTAGGCAAGTGTTAGCCACTACGCTGTCTGTACTCCCCCGGACATACTTGATACCCTGTCTAGGCAAGTGTCTAGCCACTACGCTGTCTGTACTCCCCCGGACATACTTGATACCCTGTCTAGGCAAGTGTGTAGCCACTACGCTGTCTGTACTCCCCAGGACATACTTGATACCCTGTCTAGGCAAGTGTTAGCCACTACGCTGTCTGTACTCCCCCGGACATACTTGATACCCTGTCTAGGCAATGTCTAGCCACTACGCTGTCTGTACTCCCCAGGACATACTTGATACCCCGTCTAGGCAATTTTCTAGCCACTACGCTGTCTGTACTCCCCAGGACATACTTGATACCCTGTCTAGGCAAGTTTCTGCCACTACGCTGTCTGTACTCCCAGGGACATACTTGATACCCTGTCTAGGCAATTTTCTAGCCACTACGCTGTCTGTACTCCCCAGACATACTTGATACCCTTCTAGGCAATTTTCTAGCCACTACGCTGTCTGTACTCCCAGGACATACTTTATACCCTGTCTAGGCAAGTTTCTAGCCCACTACGCTGTCTGTACTCCCCAGGACATACTTGATACCCTGTCTAGGCAAGTGTCTAGCCACTTACGCTGTCTGTACTCCCCAAGGACACACTTGATACCCTGTCTAGGCAATTGTCTAGCCACTACGCTGTCTGTACTCCCCAGACATACTTGATACCCCTGTCTAGGCAATGTGTCTAGCCACTACGCTGTCTGTACTCCCAGGACAAACTTGATACCCTGTCTAGGCAAGTGTCTAGCCACTACGCTGTCTGTACTCCCCAGGACATACTTGATACCCTGTCTAGGCAAGTGTCTAGCCACTACGCTGTCTGTACTCCCAGGACATACTTGATACCCTGTCTAGGCAGGTGTCTAGCCACTACGCTGTCTGTACTCCCCAGGACATACTTGATACCCTGTCTAGGCAAGTGTCTAGCCACTACGCTGTCTGTACTCCCCAGGACATACTTGATACCCTGTCTAGGCAGGTGTCTAGCCACTACGCTGTCTGTACTCCCCAGGACATACTTGATACCCTGTCTAGGCAAGTGTCTAGCCACTACGCTGTCTGTACTCCCCAGGACATACTTGATACCCTGTCTAGGCAAGTCTCTAGCCACTACGCTGTCTGTACCCCCAGGACATACTTGATACCTGTCTAGGCAAGTGTCTAGCCACTACGCTGTCTGTACTCCCCAGGACATACTGATACCCTGGTCTAGGCAAGTGTCTAGCCACTACGCTGTCTGTACTCCCCAGGACATACTTGATACCCTGTCTAGGCAAGTGTCTAGCCACTACGCTGCGGACGCTCTGTTCGTTATTTATGAAGAACTCAGTTTCACGTTAGTCAAAATGTTTTAGGCATGTTATGAGAAGGAATATCTTGGAGAACTTGGTGACAACTGGCAAGATCGAAGGGAACAGACCAAGGGGAAGAACGAGAAGTAAATACCTGGATGGCTTGGCCACGTGGCATGGTCGAGACAGAAACACGAAGCTGATCCACGACCCTGGTGATCGAGTGAGATGGTAGAACATGACCTCCCACGCTTATCGGCATGACACATGATGGAGTCTCACGTTTATTTTGTCTCAGAACGTTCAGCATCATTACATAATTGTTAACTCATGTTGTTCATGCTCTGTTGGTCCCTATCCTGGAAATTGTCACGGCATGCTTTTATGTTTCAAAGAAAAACTTCCTGCGACATGACCCAGACTGCCAATCAGTGTGAAGGTAATTTCTGGCACTGGGTCATTTGTCGTTAAGTTGGCATTAATGATCTGTTTGTTTTAATCCTTCATTAACTCGTGATACAACAATTAATGCCGTAAATAATGTTCTAGACAATGCATGCTTACATTAATGGTACTGTGCATACATGGGGTGGGGGGGGGTGGGAGGAGGGGGCTGTTATAGTTGAAACCAATCAGTAACACAGCCTTGTAGCTGGGTAGTTGACCGTTCATGTGCTTGTCTGTATGTACCTGTGCGTGCGTGCGTCGTGCGTGCGTGCGTGCGTGCGTGCGTGTGTGTTTCTATATGAATGTAGCTTCGCATACATATACAAAAAGAAATGCTTAGATAAATTTGACAAAATTATGAAAACCAGTTGACAGGGGTAGTGACACGCATTTTCAAAATCCTATCTGGCAGTTGGAAGTCGCAAAGGGTAGACAATATTAGCAAGTTTTTTTTTTTTTTTTTTTCGCATGTCCTTTACAGGACATCGCTGTCAACATCATCATCTTTCAGCTTTCTTACCGACGCGGAGAGAACCGCTACCAATTCTCGCGCACATCACGTTACTCACGAGAGCATACGTGATTACGGAGAAAGTCGTTTAACACCTAGACCAGGGAGACAGGCATATAAGCAAGTGCAATGGCAAAATTGTAAAATGAGTTGAGCTGAGCTACGTCATGGATGGAAAGTGCAGCACTCAGGACGTGCTCAGTCTTCATCTTCGGCAGCCAGCGAAGGGTCCCAAAACCGATGATAGCAGTTGCACTCTGATTATGTGTCCTTCAGGCCTTTCCTCGGAGTCTTGAAAATACTTCACAATTAACAGCTGTCCAGGCAGAGGAAGCCCAGGTGGAGCTGTGGCTAGAGTGGGGATATGTGCTAGAATGCCCACTGAGGCGGGGCTCTTTTGTGTTTTAATTCATCTGGTCTACCAGAGAGTACCAGGAACTGTGGTTGAGGTGGAGATGGCCAGTGTGATATTGAACACATGACTCATCGAGTGCTTATAAATAAATATATCACCTTATCATGTTCCTCTTGTACCTTGCCGTGTCCAGGTGATGTACAAACAGCGGGAGTGTCCATTTATTGGCTTCATGTATCGATATTCCCATGGCCTCTCTTATTCCCTCTGTCCACCGTTTACATGACTGGCCTTTTCTTCTGCTTTCATTTGGTCTGTACATCATTGCTTGTTGTGGTATACTGTTAGTTGGTCAACTAGTTTTATAGCTAAACCATTTAACTTGTTGTTTTCTGATCAAATCAAGCACTGCAAAACCTCCAATTTAGTCCTGATTACTTCATTTCCGAATTTCTCTTTCCTTGATACATTGAATAGTCATCTCAGAAATCGCATTTCTGTTGTTGTAATTATTTTTCCTTTCTATTTCTTTGTCATTGTCAGGTTTGGCATTAGTAGAATAGTGTTGACAGTCTTGTTATTATATATTGATACGTGTTTGGTGCAATTTGTCTAATGAGTTGATTTGCCTTATTGCATCTATTTTCAATCTCGTCTTCTGATTTGCCATTTGATGATACTATACTGCCTAAGTACTTGAAGGTCTTTACTTTGTTTCGGGGTTTTTCTTTTAGATGAATCTTTGTTGATTGTTCTTCTTTAGTTATAGTCATTACCTCTGTTTTACTGATGCTAATTCTCATGTTATCTTTGTTACACACTTCGTTTACGACTATTTATGCGAACATGTAATTTTGCTTCTGACTTTCCTATTTGTGCTTGTCGCACGCAAATAAAAGTTCTTTAATTATGTAATTTGCTGTTGGTTATTTTTCTGTATTCTGTTCATCATGTGATGTTGTTACGGTGTCTTTTTGGTTGATTTCATTACATATGCTGTTTATATAGGTTATAAACAAGAGAGGTACATGACACAACCCTGTCATAGTCTGGATCTTATGGTGAATATATATATCATCGTAGCAAAGTGGATCCATATTGTCTGGATTATGTGGCACTGTATGTGGTCATATATATATATATATATATATATATATTTATATGTGTGTGTGTGTGTGTGTGTGTGTGTGTGGTGTGTGTGTATGTGTGTGTGTGTGTGTGTGAGTGTGTAACACATAAGTATGCATGTATTTACTAGTTCATCGCCTTTGTGCGTTTGGCTAATGCGTTGCTGTTCAATCACATTAGTTTTATTATCAGAGTGCTTGCATTGCTTTTAAGGTAGTCTTAGGACGCCGCCGACGTTGTCAGAGTGGTATCCGCGTAATTGGTGACAAGAAAACACTATTATCATAGTACATGCCTGGACAGTGAGAAAACGTTTAGAATGTAGCAGCAACATTAATGCCCTGCTATAAGTGCATGCATATTCTGTGTGTATAGTTACATCGCATGTAGTACTCCTGCGTAAAAGTGCGTTTTATACTTTTCTATATATGTGCAGCCGGTCTCCTTGGCCAAGGCGTTAACGACTTTGTTCGTAATCCCGTGTATCCTCTTGGGGAAATCAGTAGCTGCGAGAATCGGCAGTAGTTTGCGCCACGCTAGTGACTTACGGTAGTATGTGAGCCGGTCTATCAGAAAGCAATGGCAAACTGCTGAACCTAAAACTTGCCTAGTATATCAACAGCAGCCGAAAAATGCTGGTGATGGCTACAACGTCCTGTAAGGGATATGCAACATTTAATATATATCTATATATATATATATATTATATATATATATATATATACATATATATATATATATATATATATATATATATATATATATACAATGCTTTTCCAGAAAATCGGCACGTATTGTTATTTTTATGTTAAATATTACGGTATTACAAGGAAATCTTTTGCAACGCACTAAGTAATAAATATTCAATTTGAATGTGGCATCCGTCGGTCTCCATAATAAATGTATGTAATCTGACATATCGTTCGTGTGTTACTGGGACTTTTGAAGAAGCACACATTAACACTGTCACATAACATGCATGGCACAAGGAAAGACTAAGAAAGATGGAACTTCGGGTTGGCTATCTCATCCCGTAGAAAATGTTGCTTGCAAAATCCAACCATCCATAAGCAACTCAGAAGTTATCTCAAATATAAGAAATAAAGAAAAACGCAGCCACCCAAAAGCACACGCGGCTCTTTTCCTAAAAGAAGAATGAAACGATACAGAGACAGTTGCAGGGCATCTCGATTGCAGATTTGCTTCCTTTCATCTAAGGAAATCCCTCGATTTTGCTCTTGCAATGTTAGAACTATGTGTGAATTGGGAAAGACAGCATAGGTGATAGAAGTAATGACATGTTATAGGATGATCGTTTTTGGAATAAGCGAAACAGGCTGGATCGGAGCAAGCAAAACGTTTCTACATGCAGGTGAAACAATATTGTTCTCTAGTTCTACACTAGAAAATGCCACCCCTTCCCCCCTCCCCCCTTCCTCTCGAAATAAGGAGTTAATTCTAATGGTATCTATATAAGCACAGAAAGCACTAACAGAGTTGCAAAGAGTGAGTTATGGATTAACGGCAACATTTAGAATGGCAGCAAAACAGTAAACAAGAATGTGATCTATTGCTATGCACCAAAAGCTGACAAGAATAAATCAGTCAAGGAGGCATGCTACATGAAGCTTCGAAATACTGTAGGTAATATTCAGTCATCATGTGCCATGCCGATAAGCGTGGACGGTCATGTTTGGCCATCTTTCTCGATTACCAGAGTGCTGGATCAGCTCAGATTCTTGACTAGATCATACCACGTTGTCAAGCCATCTTGGTATTTACTTCTCTGCCTTCCCTTGTTCTCTTCCTTTCGATCTTGTTCAGTTGTCATCAAGTTCTCCAATTTATTTCTTCTCATAACGTGACCACAAAACATGTGACTGTCTGCGCCTAATTTCTCTAATCAGTTTACGATTTTCATGTGTTTCTTGTAGGATTTGGTCATTGGTTTTTCTACCTAACCCTAGTATTCTTTGCATTTTCCTCAGAAACCACATCTCCACAGCCATCAGATGTTTCCAAGCTTTACTGCTCTTTGTCCGCGCTTCACATCCATAAAAAAGTACAGGTGTGGGATTTTTTTCTGTCGGGGGCAAAACGAAAAGTCCTAACCTGCACAGTTCGCGGCGACTGCACTAGCCAGGCTGCCTTAATTCCTCAGGCTCAAAGACCCCTCTGACATACACGGCAAGGTACTATATTGGCAGTAAATGACAGTTTTTTATGACAGTTTTTAGGCAGCCTGTTGATGTACGTATTCTTTTATTAGTAAGCCCCTGAATTCTTGTGTGCATTAACTGGTTATTTTTACTGTTGTGTTGTTTTTCAATTTCTATGCAATTTTTCTCGAGCCATGCGTCTTATACCTTCTTACATAATGTTATGACTTTTCTGTGAATCTCCTTATATTTGTCAGGATTATTTTCGTTGTGTCTTCTTGTTTCCATTAGTCGTAAAATTTCTTCCGTCATTCATTTCTTACGATCTACTTTCTTTAATTTTGGAATAGTTATTTCTGCAGCCAAACATTGAATTCTTCAACATTTGCCATGATCATCCACATCTTGAAATAAGATCGCTAGATCTATCAATATATCGGATTCGTTCTTTAATAAGTAATATAAGGAATGGAAATATCAACATTGTAATAGGAAACCTGAATGCCAAAATCATATCAGGCATCAGGGTTATAAATATATCATGATGATACGCGGATTTGGGGTAATGACAGAATATTGTAAATTATTCACTAATTTTTGCCAGGTTTGTCATAAGCGGAAGTGTTTTTCCACATAAAATAATACATAAAGTAATATGGGTATCACCAGGACACAATATAGAATAATCACTCAGATCACAACTGCATTAACAAGAGATTTATATTATCATCACATGGTGTCACAGTTTTTAGAAGTGCGGATACATATGCAGATCATGATCTATGATAAGCACAATTAAGTTGAAACTGGAGAGATACATAACGTCGTGTAAACATTGAAATAATACAATGTACAATATTTCACAAATATATCACAAAATGTCAACTTCTGAGAACTTTCAAGGAGAAGGTACAGGTATTCCTTGAAACATTTGTGGAACAGACTGACCACGATGACAGGAACATTAATGATACAGTTGCCCAAGAGCTCACTCGAACAATAGTTTAAAACAATCATATAAGGACGTCGTGCCTATTATGAAAGATTTCAAATATGTACTGGAGAAAACAAGGACAGGGTGCCAGGTTAAAATGATGTGAGATATGCTCAAATGGTGTGTATGCTCCGTTGTGTGAGATATGCTCAGGTGATGTGAGGTATGCTCAGATGATGTGAGATATCCGCAGATGATATGAGATATGTTCAGGTAATGTGAGATATGCTCAGATGATGTGAAATATGCTCAGATGATGGGAAATATGCTCAGATGATGTGAATATGCTCAGACGCACACTTAAGAGTCAACCATAGTAACTAAATGGGAAATGGTGCTATATTCATTTGTTTCTTTCAAAGTTCACTCGATGAATTATGCGAACAGTATGGGACGTTTTACCTCCCAGAAGTTGTTCTGGTGCCCATACTACATTGCTGGATTCTATAAGTGTATGCATAATAGATACCAGAGTTTCCGATCGGAAAACTGGACATAGCGAGACACCCCGCTCGCAAGATGCTCCCTTGTCTCTTGCCTAAAGTACACACAGACCCCGATGTCAGAGGCAAAATGATACCCAAAATATATCATCTACAGAATTGATTTGGTGGGTAGGTAGGTAGCTAGGTGCGTGCGCGCGTACATGGGTGCGTGTGTAGGTAGGTAAGTAGGTAGACAGGGCGGTAGATAGATGTGTTGGTTGGTAGGTAGGTAGGTAGGTAGGTAAGTAGGTAGGTAGGTAGGTTGGTTGGTTGGTTGGTTAGTTGGTTGGTAGGTTGGTTGCTTGGTTTATTGGTTTGGTTGGTAGTCGGCGAGTTAAATAGTATGATATGGTATACATCATCATTTTCATCACCATGTGCCGTGCCGATAAGCGTGGGCGGTGTTCTTTTCCCCTCAATCATGCCAGTTATCAACAAGTGTTGCAGTTTATTTCTTTTCCCCTCAATCATGCCAGTTATCAACAAGTGTTCCAGTTTATTTCTTTTCCCCTCAATCATGCCAGTTATCAACAAGTGTTCCAGTTTATTTCTTTTCCCCTCAATCATGCCAGTTATCAACAAGTGTTCCAGTTTATTTCTTTTCATGACGTGTCCAAACATTTTTGACTATTTACGTCTAAGTTCTCTAATCAGTCTACTGTTTTCGTATGATACTTCGTGGACTTGCACACTGGGTTTTCTGCTTTTCCATTGTATTCTTTGCATTGTCCTCAAAAACCATATTTCCACTGCCATTATATGTCTTTGATCATGTCTACTCATTGCCCACGTTTCACATCCACACAAAAGTACGTGTTTTATGTAGCACCTCAAAATTTTTTTTTCTCGTTGGAATTGACATCTTTTTATTGGTCAGTATGTTTTCAATCTGGAAAAGGCTAGGTACCTTTATCACAGCTGTTCTAGTTCTAATCTCTTCAAGGCACCTTCCATCAGATATGGTATACACATAAAAGAGAACTGGGTGACTAATATGGCAAAATATGATAAAGCATAACATTGGCTTGAAGGTATTAGCTATGACAAACATACAATAGTGCATCTAGTGCAAACAGTCTCCGTAGCCAAAGGCTTGCGAACTCGGTTCATGAGCCGCTTACAAGGCGTTGGAAACTCAGCTGCGACCGATTTGTGCAGTAGACCGTGTCGCGTTGTGTTATAACGTGTTGGTTTGGGAGCTGGTCGTTCAGAAAGCAATGGCAAACTACTAAACGTAATACGTGCCTAGTACATCAACAGCAGCTGAAAAATGCTGGTGTTGACTGCAACGTCCTGTAAGGGATATGCAACATTAAAATAAAAGTGCCAGCAGCTTATTTACCTGCATGTACTTGACAAATTTACACATAAAATCTCCTGCCAGCCACTGCACAGTAGCGGCCCAAGCGGCTTCCCCGGCGATACAGAAGAAGGCGACCAGCATATCCGCTAAGGCCAAGTTGATTATGAGCGTCTTGAATGTGCTCTTCCAGTTCCGCAGACGTTTCATCTGCACCAGTGTGGCCAGATTTCCAATGAAGGAAACCACAAACATGACGCCAAAAACTATGGTTTTGGTGAGACTGGCGTTGGTGAAGGTTGGTGCTTCGAGTAAGGTCACGTTGTCAGTTATATTATCGTACGCTGTTGTTGTCATGCTGGCAGAATAATTTTCAAATAGCGACTCCAAACCAATGTTACTCATGAATTATAGGAAATTGATTTTAATCGTAGTAGAAACTGTCAGTAAATGCTATGAGGGTTTTTCACATATGTGAATGTTGTTTCTTACCCTCGCATGAATATGGGCTTTGATGTTTGTGGATGTTGTTTCTCGCAAGATAAACGTTGTTAACCAAAGAAGAATTAATATCCTTGCCGGCACACCACGGGGAGAAAGCGAAGTCAAAGATCTTGAAAACGTTCAGTGAATACCAGTGATGGTAACAATTTGCATCAAGTCAGTTCTATGCGTGGTTGTCGAACCTGCCTGCAGCGTTGTTAATGTTCAACCTTGAACCTGCTTGCAGCATGGCAGTGTTCAGTCAGGTTGTTTCACATCACGATGTTCACTCACACTCTTGTAGCTCCTGACCGTATAATGTCTGGTCTGTTGAAACATAATTAAGCATGGACGTTGTTATAATACAATTCCGTTCCATAACTGTAGAAATTAGCGTATGTCATTTGCTCTTGCTATTACAGTCGTTTATTAATGTTTGTCTGTCTGCACCTCTTGAACACCGTCTACGTAGGCATCACACATCCGTTTTGTTTATAGCTGTATTACAAATATACATATCCAAAGTCCACACCATCTATGGTAAAGAGGTGGTGATACGAATTCTATGTTGAAATGACTTGTTAAAGTATGCCTGTCTATGCTATCATAATTGATATTTTATCTCGGGAACATAAGATTCTATCGACGATTCAGCAGATTTGTCCAGTATCTGTATCTAATCCAACATGTCACCTGTCTGAGAACGATACTCGTCGATAACGTTATATTATTGTGAAGACAACATATGGCCGAGCGACATTGCTTGAAGGATTTCATGCCAATCTTGTTAGGTATTACCTTAAACTGTTTCAATGACGACAACAAAGCTGCTCCTTTCCTAATACGATTACAACGCTACCCTGGCAGTCTTTAGCAACCGAGAAGATGAAGTATATTCCTATAACAAGCACTTCGTGATGTCAGCCTGAAGCCTCAATTTGATATTAACAGTGGTCACAAAAACGAAATATGAAGAGGCTTTGAGACACGGCACACGGTGTGGCACATACATTACAATCATGTATGAGAAACAGAACCTGTTCTCTACAGTGTTGTCCGGAACTTTCAGCTGTATAGTTTCCGTGTTCAACCCAGGTACTCCTTTTACGGTAAACCTGAAATTACAGAAACATGTTTTCCGTCATAATTAAAGCATTGAAACTGTTTTTGTTCACTAATGACAACAGTAAACTTTACTATAAGTGACAGCGTTTTCTCTTATAAGGAAAACACTGAAACTATTTTAGTACATGAATCAAACAGTGATTTCCTAATCTGTGTTGTATTAAGTCTTATGATGTACATTGGAGAATGTCCTTGAGCTGAAGACAGACGCGACTGCTGAGATGCATCAATTACTGTCATGTAGGAGTATTTGTTGTTTTCATGTCGTTAACTATGTGTAGCATGCCCTTGTCGTCACATTATGCTAGCTATTTATAATATACTTCTTCAATACGTCAATCGGTACAATTATCTCGGAACAGTCATAACATCTGATGGGAGATGCCTTGAAGAGATTAGAACAAGAATCGCCATGGCGAAGGTAGCCATTTGCAAGATGAAAAACATGCTGACCAATTTTAAAAAGTGTCAGTTGCAGCGAGAAAAGGAGTACTGAGGTGATACATAGAACCTGTATTTGTATGAATGTGAAGCGTGGACAAGGAACAGACAAGCTGACAAACATCTTATTACTGTGGAAATGTGGTTTCTGAGGAAAATGCAAAGAATACTGTGGACAGACAGAAAAACCAATGACCAAGTTTACACGAAATAAATGAAATCGTAAACTGATACCTCTGAAGTCGGAGTGGGTTCGCCTGAAGGCGAGGGACACTGGTAAAAGGGAAAGCAAACCCACACGCAAAATTCAGTCCCTTACTACTTTAAACATTGTGTAAGGACTACGCTTGAGATTAAGCGAGCGAACAAATAAGAAAAACCGGAAAAAAAAGTAAGCTGATAAGAGAAATTAGACGTAGACAGCCAATTTTTTTTTGGTCACGTTATGAGAAGAAATAAATTGGAGGACTTGATGACAACTGGCAAGATCGAGGGGAAGAGAACAAGGGGAAAGCAGGGAAGTAAATACCTAGATGGTTTGGCCACGTGCTATAGTCGAGACAGTATTTCAATTTCACCTATCTTGGCAGCACCGTGCCACAAGCTGCCACAAGTGATGACGAAGTGAATGCAAGAATCTCCAAGGCCAGCGCGGCCTTTGGCAGACTAGACAAGAATGTACGGGCCAGAAATGGAATACGCCTGCAAACAAAGCTGAAAGTCTATAAAGCAGTTGTATTATCCACACTGATATATGCTTGTGAAACCTGGACTGTTTATCAGCGACACGCTAGGAAAACAAACCACTTCCACACAGTCTGCCTTGGGAAGCTATTGAAGATTAAATGGCAAGACAAGATCCCAGACACTGAAGTCCCAGAAAGAGTGTCCATGCCCAGTATCCACACTCTACTAATGAAGAATCAGATCGCTGGGCTGGTCACTTAACTCGCATGCCAGATCACAGGCTCCCTAAACGTTGTTTTTTACGGCGAGCTGCGTTTTGCTCAACGCTCCCAAGGCGGCCAGGGGAAACGCTTTAAAGACACTCTGAAAATCTCACTTAAAGTTTTTGGAATTCATCTTGACACTTGGGAGACTACTGCCAAAGACTGAAATTCATGGCGTACATCATTACGCAAGAGTGCAATCACCTGTGAAGCAACCAGGACTGCAATGGCTGTGAAGAAGGGACTTGACAGAAAAATCACTGCAGGAGATCCGCCTCCTGGAACGTCAAGCAGTCTTTGCCCACATTGTCAAAAAACATTTCAAGTTAAATAGGCCGTATCAGCCATCTTAAAACTCACGGCTCCATACTTTCAACCTCACTGGATGAAATGAATGGTCATCATCATTCTTGATGGACAAACAACATAGTCGTGACAAGAACACTGAGCTCATCGACGACTCTGGTGATCGAGTGACATGGTGAATCATGACCGCACACGCTTATCGGCATGGCACATGATGGATGGATTTATAAACAATGTTCATGTACGCGATCAAACTCGTGAAGGTTAAGGATCCTGTAACGCGTAAACATGGCAAATAAAACAATTAAAGCTAATTAAATTTGTCAAGTTCATGTAGGTAAATAAGCAGCTTGCGCTTGATACGCTTTTCTACGTATATCACAACAAATCCTGATATCACACTGCGAGACATATTTGCCATCAAACTGGGGAAAATTAGGGAAGTGTGTAAGATGATAAAAATCAACAAGTTTATTAGATAATGTTCATATGAATCTGCACAGTTTTTATACGATACGTGAAATAAAAACCGCTCACGGAAAATGTTTATTTCGTTTTCTTGAGATTGAGTGCTTCCAATGCCATTGGCCCAGACACGGGATCGGTGGATCAATGTGACAAAATCAAATCTCATGTCTCCGAGATCTGTACAGGCCGGTATAAATACAGGTGGGTCTTATATCCCTGAGCACGGTTTATGTGAGTGATGTTTTTGAAGCGAACTATTTGATTTGCTCCTAACAAAACAAGATTACCTGTGGCTTTCTTGTGGAGACCCAGTGGGGATTACTCTGCTCATGGCCATTGCTCCTCACACGTTGCTGTATCATGTTAACGCTTGTGGCTTTTTTACTCACAGCATTCCTATTTCAATTTTCATTCACACTTAAACAAGATCTTGTCAAATGATCTGACAAGATTCTTTTCAGATTATCAGCCAACGTTCTTATCAGATTTTCCAAAGTCCTCCACTTGTCTCATACCCTTTGTTTTTCAATCCAGTGTGCCTACTTATAGAAATTGTCCATAGAAGATGTGCTGAGAAGTGTGCAGTTAAAGATGAATCTACAACAGGCCCGCAAACCGTTAGAAGATGTAACTGTCTACACGGAGATGAACAAGACGAACAATTAGGAGATGTAATGTAATGCGAACTGAGTTCAAGCGACATCAGAACAGACTAGGAACGTTTTGGCAGACGAAGAAAACAGCAGCAGTAAGAAACTACTACACAAAAGTAAGAAGACCTAGACAACACAGTGAGGAATATAACCCATAGAATTCCTCATTGATGAAAAAGAGTAACCCATACTAGGTCCCAAAATGAAATTAGTCAGATGGAGAAATTAATTTAAACCGCTTAATTTCAATAACACAGATAGATATGCAATTACAATTATAAACAAGACAGAAGCAGAGATATATGAGCTGGAACAAGAAATATCACTGGCAGCTGAAAAACAAGTTAGTAAAATGGCAAGAAAGCACAAAGCGACAGGCGTTGACAATCTACCTACAGAAGTCATTAAAGCAGCTGAAGAAATAGTGGCAAAATGGCCCCGAAGAATTGTGTAGATCGTCTGGTCTGATGTCAGACACAGACACACCAGATGATTGACAAACAGCAACAACTGAACCAATCTGGAAAAATAAAGGCAATAAGAAAGATTGTACTAATTACAGAGGAATCTCACTACTTAGCCACACAGGAAAAATGAATGCCAGAATCATTAAAAGAAGATTAAGACCGATACTGGTAAACCAATTATCAGAAAGAAGCTGCATAGACGCAAGAGTCACACTTTTACAACTGCCAGAAAAAGCAGGTTCTCTACACTCACGAACCAGTGTTACTATTACATTGTGCCAGCCCGTCATTTCTTCCAGTACTTCAACTCACTCTTTTTCACTATTGATGGTCCCTAGATCACACACCTGACGTTTAGTTATTTCTGCATGTGCAGGACCTGCCTCGTCCTAGTCTATGACCCTTGACCATTCCAGATAGGGGAATGGGTAGAAAAATTAACATACGTTGTGTGAAGGCAAATCAGGTACTGGGACAACTATCGCCACTTGTGTCGCATAGCAATTACCTACAAATATCAAAGAAAATCTCATAAGACCTATTTTTGGCCGACATCATGCTATCAGTGTCAAACATGAACGCTGACTGTAAATACGAGGTGACTTCAAATGAACATCTTATTTCTTTTATTTATTTATTTTTTAAAGATCGACAATGACTTCAGGAGGCCTAACACTAACAGAAAATGCGCAAACTGCCACGGCAACCACGGCGCCAGGTACCTCGGCTGCCCCTGCGACCAAGACAGCAAGGAAGCTATGAAGATCGCCATCATATCCAACCTACCATATAAAGAGGCTAGGAGGCAGTACGAGGCCACCAATCGACTTACAAAAAGCGACAATGCGCACCTGGAAGGCCAACTGAAGGACCTGCGATCAAAGTTCAACAGCATGGAGGAAGAAAAAGACAAGACGCAAGAGACTCAGATAACACCCGCTCAGTGCATCTGGACGAAACGAAGCAAGTTCAGCAGAAGATTGAGCAGGATGTCGCTCGAATGGCTGCTATAAATGCGGAGATAGAAGAAAGGCTACCAAGCATGGAGGAAGAACAAGACAAGATGCAAGAAACACAGATAGCGGCCGCTCAGCGCATCCTGGACGAACTGAAGCAAATTCAGCAGAAGATTGAGCGGGGGTCGCTAGTATGGGTGCTATAAAGGCTGAGACTGAATGAAGAACAACTATCAACAACTATCAAGAACTATCGTGTGTCACCATCATTCGCACTGCGAGCGCTAACAAGACAAGTCGCCTTAACCAGTCAAGAAGCCTGATACGGGGGAAAATGTCACGTAGCAAGTCCAACAACAAGAAATACGCGGTATCCAAGTTGTGCATCGTGGGAGCCGACAAGAAGAAGAACGTGGAGAGCCTGCCTGCTAACTGCATCAAAGAGCCTGATACTACAGCTATTACTGAAGCTACTACGAGGGAGAAGATTGACAGCCCAACACAGTCAAGAACCAAGACAGAAGAGAAGAAGGAGGAGAAAGAGACCAGAGTCGGAAACACCGACTCAAAAACAGTCCGATGGGTTGTCAAGCGGATTCAAGTGGAGCTAACAGACGAAGAAATCCTAAAGCAGCTACGAGAAGAGAATCCTCACATCCGGTTCTTGAAGGCCGAGCGGCTCCTCACCTACTCCAAGATACCTACAACCTTAGCAGTGGTAACATCGGAGGGCAGCGAAATGCCGACCACAGTATCAATCACCAAGAGAATGCAGCAGCCAGAGAGCTTCATCCCAAGAATCACTCAATGTTCCAGATTTCAGAGGGCCGGCAACAGCAGAGCAATGTGTCGCAATAAGACGGAAATCTGCGCCGATCATCACGCCTTCAAGGAGTGTCCGCTGGCTAAGCTGGACACCGACTTCCGAACACCCAACAACAAAAGAAAGTGCGCCAACTGCCTGGGCAAACATGGAGCAAGATACCTGGGCTGTTCGTACCTGCAAATACACAGAGACGTCATAAAGATCGCCATCACCACATAGACACCTTACAACAAAGCAATGCATCCTGCATCTCACAAGCCGAGAAAGAGAAACTGCAAAGCCAGATTGATGAGTTAACGAAGCAAGTCAAGCTACTGCAAACATCGGCACCAACCAGCGACAATGGGAAACTTCTTGCCGAAATAAAGGAGATCCAGCGGGACATCAAACAAGAGGTGGAGAATATGAGACAGACGAAAAAGATAAATGAAGAGATTCTGCGAGACATCAAAGCGGTAAGAGAAATGCTAACAACTGAAAGGGAGCCAACCCAAATCAAACCAGCACAAGAAACATAAAAGCACACAGAGAAACCGCAAGATGAAATCCAACAAGAGACCGAGCCGGAACTGCAAGACAAAGCCAGCAGCCCAGCCACGACAATAACCCGCCAGACATCCGAAGAAAACCGAGAGGAACACCCTGATGACGGCACGGAGAGACTACGGGGATTTACCTTGGAGGAGCTCCGAGAAGGTGCAAGAGTTGAGGTACTCAGGCACCAGGAATTCAAAAGGTGTTGGGATGAAAGAGAAAAGAAGAAACCCAAGAAACTCAGGAGATAGACCACAACACACGAAATCAAGGAAGACCAAGAAGACGCCCAAACGATTACAATTACTGGAGCATAGAGATCGAGAGATAAAGCTCCCTGAAGGAAACAGCACCATATGACAGGGTGGGTACACAACTCCAGGTCTCAACATGTGCGCGACTCTGGCCAGACATGAAAAACCTAACACGAAAGGAATGAACACAACCCATCAGAA
The DNA here is from genome assembly GCA_014155875.1 of Cepaea nemoralis. NCBI lineage: Eukaryota > Metazoa > Mollusca > Gastropoda > Stylommatophora > Helicidae > Cepaea > Cepaea nemoralis. The sequence goes on from JACEFZ010015187.1 coordinate 67,211, forward strand.
GCCGGGAGGTTAACAACAAGCAGCCCAATGTACGAAAGACAAACTACAAGCTACACCATAAATACCCCAATTATAACTAAGTCGAAAACTCGAAGGCTGAAATGGGGTATTCGTACCAAAAACTGGATTGGATTGAATTGTGTTAACGTGTTCTCACTAGCATAGTGGTAAGTGTTTCCGCCAGTCACGCGGGAGCTCGAGGTTCGATTCCCCGCCGGGGAGGCAATATTTTTTTTTTTCATTTTTCAGCAATTAATTGGGTGAAAACAACTTTTTAATAAAAAAAAATATTAAACAGTAGGAACTAACATATAGAACTAAGACATTCGAAGCTTGTGAATAAAGTGTGCTCTATGGATCTGCGGAAGCTGTCGGGCTCCCAGACAACGACGGTGTGATCGAGTGTTGGAATCAATGGATCCAATAGATGTCTTTGTTTAACGGGAATATTATTTGCCAAATGAAATATCGCCCCAAATTAACCATTTTCTTACCTGCTCCAACTAAAATTGACTAGTGAGCGGACGCTGTGACATGTTTGTTAATTCCCGCAATTCTACTGCAAATAAAATTGGGCTTTATTCGCAATTCTACTGCGAATAATGTCTCCTGT
>JACEFZ010015188.1:0-55608 GCA_014155875.1 Cepaea nemoralis
CCCTTTTCTCCGTTTTTCCCCCTCTGTCCTCTCCCCCCCCTTTCCCCCCCCCCCCCCCCTTTTTTTTTTTTTTGTCTCTCCCCCCCTTTTTTTTCCCCCGTCTGTCTTTTTGTCTCTGTCTCTGTCTTCTGTCTGTCTGTCTGTCTGTCTGTCTGTCTGTCTCTCTCTCTCTCTCTTCTCTCTCTCTCTCTCTCTCTCTCTCTCTCTCTCTGGTCCTGCCTAATTTATTCCAGAGGAAAGGTAACATCAATGTGTCTGGAACAAGACAAGTCGCAGAAGCTTTCAGATTTAAAGCATTGCTTTAACTGTTCGCCTGTCGGAGCTTCCACCCCAGACCTGTTGCCGACCAAGGCTTAGGGCCTAGTCTGCCTTGCCATGACATTTAATCTTTAAGTTGCATTTCCTAATGTAATATTATCATATTGCCACTAACGTCAGTGGCTCGTTTGAGTCATCTAACGGTACAAACATGGATCTGAGTTGCCATGGCAGAACTTCAGGAATAACTCAAAGCCAATGATAACAAAACGTAATAGTTTACCATCAAATCGTAGTCAAGATGCCCACCAACCAGTCTTACCGAGTCTGCCCTCTGAGTAGTACCTTTAATTACTCGAGCATGGTTTTACCATCTCCTTCACAGCCCAGACTGGTTGTCTTGGATGCTCCTCTGGGACACAACCTCAACTATTACGCAGATGTTACATCTGTGATAGTGTCTTCCTATAGCAAGACACGCCTGTACACTTCCCACTCATGGTTAATAAGTTAGTTGCATATCCTTTATGTGAAGTCGCAGTAAACCCCAGCATGTTTTGGCTGTTTGATCAGTAGTTTGCAGAAAAAAAAAAGATCAGTAGTTTGCAGAAAAAACAAAACAACGTAAGACGGTCTGCTATCAAATCTCCTGCAGATGTGTTTTAAACGCGGTATGCGGGATTACGAACTGCTTCTATAAACCCCTCGCCCGTCCCACTCATAGTTATGTAAACTAAATATTCTCCCTATGATGCGGAGACGACACTGTCGTAATTGTCCTTTTCTAAAACCGATGGCTTAAGAGAAGCGGCTGACCTTGTGGCTAGAATGCCGGCCTTTCCTTCGGGAGACCCGGGTTCGAATACTTGGTATGGTGCTTATGTGTTTTTCTGTCGGAGGCAAAAAGAAAACCCTAACCTGCACACTTCGCGGGGACTGCACTACACAAGAGGCCTTAATTCTCCAGGCTCAAGACACACCATCCTATACAAAACCTGGTCAGGTACAGCTATACTGCAGACATCAAACAGACACCCATACCATTTACTATTAGATCGTATAGGTATGCTCAGGAAAAAAGAAGAACTGTTAATCGTCATATGTTGTTATCTGGGTATTAGATTTATTTACTTAATCTAAGCCGTTACCAGATTTCTTTTATATTTTTCTGCTTCTCATCCGGTCCTTATGCCTTAATGTAGTCACCGGAGTCTCTTCTCCTGTACTATATGTTGTGTTTCGTGCATGTATTTGTTTGCTGATGAAGGTTAGTCGCCATAACGTCACATATGTGTGTAATTCTGTTACTTAAAGCTGCATTACTTTGTATTATTTTTTATTCTTTACATATCATATTCAGGATGTTGTAGTCAACCTCAGCATTTTGAACTGTTTGTGATTTATTGGCAAGTTTAAGTTCAGTAGTTTGCCATTGCTTTCTGAACGAGCGGCACACATACCATTGTATGAAAATACAACGCATGGACGTCTGCTTTCAAATCGCCTGCAGCTGTGTTTCGATCGTGGGGGTGCGGGATTAGGAATTACGTCCGTAACACCTTCGCCCAGAGCTGGCACACATGACCCGGCGAAATTCGCCGCATTCGCCATACGTAGGCAAGCAGCTTTCTTTCTGGTTCTCTTTCTGGTCTCTCTTTCTGGTTGGGGTGTTGAACACCGTAACCATACTTCCCACATCCTGGCAGTCAAGAGATTAGGCGGGCCCTATCCGTTTGCTTCACGAGATAATACCTCTCATGCCTTTCTTCTGACTGTTTGTTCTTTCCTATTTTTGATTTCTGACTAGTTTATTGATTTCTAACCATCGACGTTTCTCTATCTAACTCCCGATATGTTGAGATTTTTTTTTTTTCGCGTATCATTTACAGGATGCTGTCAACACCAGCATTTTACCGCTGTTGTTGATTTCTTGGCAAGATTACGCTCAGTAGCTTGCCATTGCTTTCTGAGCGGCCGGCTCACTGATCCCGTGTCACCAATGCAGCGAGAAACGCTACCAATTCTCGCGCGCTGCGAGACCCTACGTGGATAAACGGGATTACGGAGAAAGTCGTTTAACACCTCTGCCAGGAAGACCAGCTAGCAGCAATTAATTAAATGTTGTCTGTCTGTCTGTCTGTCTGTCTGTCTGTCTGTCTGTCTGTCTGTCATTTTCTCTTTATCTATCTCCCGCTATGTTGAGATAGCAGCAATTAATTAAATGTTGTGAGCTCAGACAATAACCAATACATTATCATTTCCTTAAAATTTGACTTTTCTGTAATTTCTGAGCCACGTAGTTTCAGAAGTAAAGGATGCCATTTTTGTTGTTGTTCATTTCCCTGTCTACCAGAGAAAAGGCTGTGGTGTATTCCTTGGCACTGAAATCAAATCTCTTTATTTTCTTCTAGGGAAATATCTCTTGGTCCCACTGAGTCTGTGTCCACATATCAAATTACGGGGAACCTTGTAAATGTCCACGAAACTTTTTGTTTGGGAGACAAGAAGCGGAGATTTATAACTAGCAAATAGAGCCATGGTTGTTTTGGACGCGGGACATCTTGCTTGTGATCGAGAAGTTTTCCGGAGGGGTTGTTATAGGAGCAAGGTTTTGCAAAGGACATGCTACTGAGTGAATGATTTAGAGCCAATGACCTATCCCCCTAGAGATAATGGGTCCTAAGTATCAAAATGTTCCTTGTGATAGTGTCTGTGTGTCAAATACAATGGGAAGGACTAATTCCTGCCTACCACAATCCCCTTAGTTACTAGGTCCTTTAATTTATGTATACATAGTGGTCCATACTTTCTTCTTTCAAACATATCATTACGATATACGATTGTTTTTAAGGTTGAGATGTCAGATGAGATGTCACCTTTCTTTAAAGGCTCTCTCTCTCTCTCTCTCTCTCTCTCTCTCTCTCTCTCTCTCTCTCTCACACACACACACACACACCGCGCACACACACACACACACACACACATGCACGCACATACTCATAGTCGTGTACACACCTATATCCACACACACACTCGCGCAAGTATATGTAACAGGAAAACCATACAGACACACCTCCATACTGTATTTCATTTTACAGCTTGAAATATAATAATAATAGTAATAATAATGATAGTAGTAATATAATAGTAAAAATAAGGATAGTGGTAATAATAACAGTAATAATAGTGATCTAATTATCATAATAATACCACCAATAAACACATTTAGAGTTGTAATACCTTTAATGTTTCATCATCATCATCATCATCATCATCATCATCATCATCATCATCATCATCATCATCATCATCATCATCATCATCATCATGTGCCATGCCGATAAGCATGCAACAACCGCATCTAATAAATTTTGCAGGTCCTGTTCATTGTCTGCAATCAAGACTGTATCATCTGCGTATCTAATGTTATTGATGCATCGTCTACCAGTGCTGATTCCTTCTATATCTTCTATATTTCTGAAAATATGTTCACTATACAGGGAAAAAAGATCTGGAGACATTATACATCCCTGTCTCACACCTCTCTTAATAGGCTGATATTGACCCACTTTATTATCAATTCTTATGGCAGCTTGTTGTTTCCAATATATGTTTTTTACAAGTCTAAGGTCTTTTCCATCAATTTCTAGATCTTCAAGCATCCTTATCATGTCGACATGTCTCACTTTATCGAAAGCCTTTGTGTAGTCAATAAAGCAGAGGTGTAGATCTTTGTTTACTTCTATAAAACGTTCAATGTAATATGTGCTGTCTTCAGGCGAATCTCTTACGAGATTTGCGCTTTTGGTTACAGATTACAGTGTGTGAGTCTTGTTGATAAAGTTGTTGGACGATTTCTTTGTAGAAAGGTGTATAATTGTATAATGTTTTGTTTCTTAATGTTCATATGAGATTTCTGTACTCTGCCAATAGAACAAATAGCTTTGTGTGGGTGCCTTGTGTGGAGTAAGGAATGGAATTTATCATAATTGCTTGGTAAATAGGTGTTCTTTTAATCGTATGAGTGCGTAGGATGTTTTGTAGGAGATTTCTTGTTGGCACAATTGTGTTGCATTCGTAATAGATGTGTTCTTCTGTTTCTTGGACGTTCTGTCTACAAAGCTGACACTAGTATTTGTTTTGTTATTTTTGCTGTTCTCTGTGTTGCTGGAGTCATGTTGTAAATAAGCTTATATGTAAGTTCCCCTGCTTTTGGAGTAATATGCTTGTTGTGAATATTAGCGAAAGTTTCGGTATAATCTGTATGTAATATCTATGCCCTCTTTTTTTGTCTTGCAGGAGTGTAGTATGCTTGATACTGTAGATGCTGCTAAACACAAAGCGTCTGATCTCTTGACAGTCTGATCTGGGGGTGAGGGAGGGGGGGGGGTCGTCTTCGGAATGTGCACAGAAATAGTATATTTGGAATTATATATGTGTTAACAATAGTACTTCTACCAAATATGGTGATTGTTTTGTATGTGTACCGACGTAATATATCTGCACGGCTAAGAGGTAACGGACGCGATTCATAATCCCGTATACCCGAGTTCGAAAAACAGCTGTCCTGGCTTTTTTTTTCAAAAAAGGTATAGGTGCCGGTCGTTCAGAAAGCAATGGCAAAACTACTGAAAGTAAAACTTGCCCACGAATCACAAACAGCCAAAATGCTGGGGTTGACTGCTATGTCATGTTAAGGACATTCTTCTTCTTCTTCTTCTTCAGAATTCCGAGCCATTGAGGTTCTTTACTGCAGATACAAGCCGTCTCCATTCGTCTCTCTGGTTGACCTTCTCTTGCCAGTCGCTGATTCCAAGTGCTTGTAGGTCTATATGTATATTATCTGTCCACCGTCTTCTTGGTCTACCTCGGGGTCTACGGTCATTTATTTCCTGAGTGTAATCGAGTTTTGTTTCCCTATTATCTTCCATTCTTTCTATATGCCCCAGCCATTGCAGCCTATTAGCATGTGAAGGACATGCAACTAAAATTTTAATTTAACATATCTGTTATTTTCGTCTCTAGATGTCGTTATGTGTTCTTCGTTGACATGGGAAGACTAAAAGCATTCGACAGAATATCTCACTCATACCTCCACAAAACTCTCTCACCTGCAAAGCGGGATGTTATTACGGACATGGATCCAAATTCTGTATTTAAAATAAGAAAGTCGGGTTCTGTTAAATCATACCCTCACCAATTCTTTCAGGTTGATTAGGTCAGTGCCAATGTTTGTTTTTTTTTAATCATTAAGGGTCAATGGTGTTGGGAGCCAACTATGTATTGGTGGGTTTTTGAAGATTGTTGAAATTTAGAGGAACAGGGGATTGCACTTTTAATGTGTCTATGATCAGTCATATTTCATCCCATGCATGCTCCAGTATTTCAGTATGGTCAATATATGTTTGTGATTATAGACTGCTGTAATATTTCATGTAAATGTATACCTATGTCATATTTCAAGTGAATGTATACATATGTCAAGTGAGACATATTCAAGAAGCTCACAGTGATCAATACATGTGTATATTTGTTACTGCAGATCTTAATTTAATGCCTGAACTGTTTGTGCAAAATTGTTGATGTTTACGTCAAGTCCAGTGTTGATATTTGTTCAACCGTGGTTATTTATATGTTGTAAACAATCAATATCCTCTAACACTATATAAACTTTAGAGGGTGATGAAGTGAGAGGGGAAACCTACACACAGATACCATTGTTTCAAGTATTGAAATGTTCTTCTCCTTGTATTTGTGGTAAATTTAACTGATCACCTTGCATTCTAACAGTGACAAGAGAATCAACTAAATCCCCTAGACACTTTTAACAAAATATTCTCCTAGATTAAAATCCACATCCCACAGTCATGAACCGGTAGTTAGGTCTGGGGAATGATGAAGCAAAGGCGGGCTCAAGGCCAGCGGTGATTTATCACCTTAAATACTTCCTGAAGAGATGAATTAGAGAAGCAACCCGTCATGCAATTAAGGTGATTAAGAAAGGCACACTCTGGAGTAGGGACGGAATGTCGGCCATGGATCTTTAGATCAGGAAATTGATGAAATGGCTCTGTGCTAGACAGTTGTCGGTTGGTTAGTAATCAGAAGCCATAGCTTATCAACAGACATGGTGTGCGTTGTAAGTACCTCCTTTTAATGTTGGTCAGCAGTGATGTAATCTAGGGATTGATAGGCAGTGGAAGTTGTCCTGACATTCTAGGAAATGATTATATAGATATAGTTGGACACGCCAGTTAATAATAACATTATTATTATGTGTATTAACATGGCACCGGCCCTCTCATGAACATGGGAACGATGACTCTTTCTGATGTGACAATATGTCTAAATAAAGTTTCGGATGTCAGGAAACGCCAGCTGTTATTCAAATCATTTGAGGTTATGTTGAATTGCCCCTGGTTAGCAGCCTTACTGTTTTAGACAGCGAGCTAGGACAAAAAGAGAAATAGCAGTGTGGCATGGGTGATATTGTAGATGGTGCTGCCAAACACAAAGCGTCTGATCTCTTTGTTTATTTTTGTGACAGTCTGACGTGGGGTGGGGGGTCTATGACTATGCACAGATGTTTGGAATTATGTATGTGTTAATAATAGTACGTCTACCAAATATGGTGGTTGCTTTGTATTTGCACAGATGTAACATGTCTGTTATTTTCGTCTCTAGATTCCGCTATATGTCTTTGTGTGGCTGATTTGGTTGACATGGTAAGATTATTCTGTCTAAATTTATAAGATTGTTTGAAATTAAGTCAAATGGAAAATCTTCCTTATTTTTCATTTGCCTAAATCCGTTATGGAAGATCTTTGGACGATTAATTTTGCACTACTCCCTTTGCCGAAAAACGAGAACTTTTCCAAAATAATCCGTACAGATTTTTCGGTTGTCAGACAACAGAGGGGGGAGAGAGAGGAGAGAGAGAGAGGGGAGAGAGAGAGGGGAGAGAGAGAGGGGAGAGAGAGAGGTGAGAGAGAGGGGAGAGAGAGAGGGGGGAGAGAGAGAGAGGGGGAGAGAGAGAGAGGGGGGAGAGAGACAGAGAAATGGCTCTAGGGCGACAACCGTAATGGTGACAATGGACACCCCTGACTCACTGACCTAGTCAACCTGAAAGAATTGGTGAGGGTATTATTTAACAGTACCCGACTTTCTGGTTTTAAATATTGAATTTGGATCCATGTCCGAAAATAACTTCCCACGTTGCAGTGTGAGAGAGTTTTGTGGAGGTATGAGTGAGATATTCTGTCGAATTCTTTATCTTGATCAAAAGAAAGAATTGAGGACTGACAGTTTTTCAGATGTGTGTAGTTGATGATGTCCCTTATGAAGTGTGTGTGTGTTGATGGATGTTCCGAATTTGTACACTATGTTGGTGGTCTGCATGGTTGAGAGTTGCCATTACTGGTATCAGTTTATTCGTCAAATTCTTTGTTAAAATCTTGTAGTCAACGTTTAAAAGCGAGATTGGTCTGTTATCAGCTATCAATTATCAGTTGGGGTATCATTATTGCACTCCGGACATGTCCATAGGTGCTCAGATCCTCCCCCAGCATATACATCAACGTCCGGTGGCTAATAGTGCCAGTTCTGTGTTGGTTGACGAGGCGCTTTGTTTTCCCGATGTACCTCTCGCGTCTGGCTGTGCCGATTCTTACTCCCAAGTCTTTCATCCTGGACAGCGATGTGGAATCACTGACATCAAAGTTCTCTGTTCTCGCCATATCTTTGAGGACGTTAATAACATCGGCACGATCCATGGGCTGGCCATCTACAGGGGGTGCAGAGCCAGCCAGTTTATCAGCTCGTTCATTTCCCTCGACTCCCGCATGTCCCGGGACGAAGATGAAGGTGACTTTACGGACAACAGACTTCCGCAGCGACTCAGTCCACTGTCTACGTACAGATCCAGCTTCGACCTTCTGAATCATGCTCATTGAATCACTTAGTACACACACGTTGGTATAATGCTGTGATTCCAGCCATATGAAAGCCTGTGTAACTGCCATCACCTCCATCGTCATGCTGCTCGTGGTCATAGAGTGGGCACCACTGGATTCTTGAACGGTTCGGCCCGCTGAACTGGGCTGTAAATGCCCACGCACTTCTCTGCTGCTTTACAACAGATCCATCTGTATAGATGAGCACTTCGGGGCTATCTGAGTGTTCATAGATGAGCGCGTTAACCTCATGCATTGACAGCGGCAGGGTTCTGCTCTCTGCACCGTCTGTCGAGTGTGATAATGCAGGAGAAAGTGCACTTAAAAGCTGGAGGCACCGGCACCCATTCCTTGCCGGGGTTGATACTGGTAAGACTGCAGACCTGTCTGACGACATCTTCCGCCCGACCCATCCATGATTTGCCCCTCTTTAGCCTGTCACCCTTTTCTCTGAATATAGCGTCATGCAGAGGGTGCTGCTCATCTGCACTTATTTTTAAGTATGCACGAGCTCTCCAGATCTTGATCCTGTGTTCCATTGTCGGGAAGTCAAGGAGGTATCTCATTGCTACACAGCTGGTGTCTCTCGTGCAGCCCAAAATGATGCGCATGGCTTCGTTTTGTACCTTTTCAAGTCTTCCAATCTGTGTAGGGCTGACAGTGAGGATGGCCAGGTCATACTCGATGGGTGAAAGCACCAGTCCTTGGAACAGAAGTATTAGCAGTCTTTGCTCGATATTGGCAGTCGCCATGACTCTCATTGCTGACAAACCTTTTCGAGCTTTCTTTATGACATAATCGACATGATCTCTGAAGGACAGGCTACGATCAAACCTCACGCCAAGATATGTCATTGACTGGGTTCTACTCAAAATACTCCCATCCATTCTTATTGCCGGCAGGTCTGTTTTCACAATATGGTTGTTTAGGGAGAACCATGTAACCGATGCCTTTGCAGGGTTGACAAGGGCATTGGCATCAGCACACCATGAGGAAATTCGATCTATTTCGCCCTGCATATCATTGGCAACCGCCTGTCTATCTCGACCCTGTCGATACACGAGGATGTCGTCAACGAATGACAGAGTCCTACCCCTCCCGTCCAACTGTTGTTCAGTGATCGGCACCGTATACACGTTGAATAGTACTGGTGACAGTGGTGAACCCTGCGGCCATCCTGGACATATCGTTATCGTCTCAGAAGACCAACTCCCGCATCTTAGCACCACCTTCCTTTGGAGCAGAACTGCAGCTATCCATCGTACAAGGCGAGGGTGCACTTTCAGTCTGAGAAGGGTTTGCATCACGTGCTCGAAAGATACTCTGTTATATGCGCCCTCTAAGTCTATGGCGGTCGCACATGTCTCTTCTCTGACCTGAAATCCTTCGTAAACATCTTGAGCAAAGACCGCCGCATTCAGCCATGACTCTTTGTTGCGTCTGTATCCTCCAAGTGTGGACGGGAAGCAGCTGAGTTTTTCCAAGTCACAAGCAAGTCTGTGTGCTACAATTTTCTCCAATAACTTTCCAGCAGTGTTCTGCATCGTAATGATTCTGTAGCCGCTTATCTTGGAATTGTCTTTGTTCGGTTTTGACAGCGGCAGCAAGTAGCTGTGTGGCCATTCTTCTTTGATCTGACCCCTCTGGATACTGGTGTTGAATTCTCTGGCCAGTTCTTCCATATCATCCTCTGATATCACCAGTAGGTCACCATATCGGATGCCGTCTGGGCCTGGGGCGGTGTTAGGTGATTTCTTGAGCATCGCACGCACTATCTCAGCTGTGATTATCCATTCTTCGTCTGTCCCGACCCCCTCGAACAACTGAGAGGGTGTCGTTGTTATCCTCTGTCTGACGAGCTCGTCTTTCTGGTCAGTCTGTTCTATGTAGCGTGCAAGAAGGGCCTTACCTTTATCCGCATCCGACTTTTTCCATGTGAGGTCTGTGCCTTGAAAGTCTTTAATACCCCTACGTTGTGCAGCACCGTTCATGCTCTTATGGTGGCGCCAGAATGTCGTAAGAGATCGCTCGGAGCACACCTTCCTGTAGAACTCGTCCCATTTCTCGGCCTTGGCCTGTTTGGCGCAGGATTTGAATAAAGTTATCGTCCTATCGTCTTTAGGTTCGCCAACTCAACCTGTGGCATATTAGCCTTTCTGACCTTTTGCCAGTCTTTGACAGCCTGCCTCTTTCCCAGCCATGCCTTCTCGACCTCTCCATTCCACCATGGTGGCTGCAACCATCTTTCTTGACTCCTGCGGGAGGAAGTTAGTTTTCTTCTTCTGATCTTGTTTATGGCGTCTTGACCAGTGTTGTCGTACGGGAAGGCATTTGTCTTTTTTCTTTGACTCATGGCCCTGTATTTCTTGATCAGGATGACACAAGGGTAGTGGTCACTATCATGGTATCCCAGTGTGCCCCACCGGCATCTTGGTGCGGTGGTGGGCGATACCAGAGCCAGGTCAATAACGCTGTCAGAGTCACCTGGTCGAGTGGCTATTCTAGTGACCTTCCCATCAATCAGACAGATTAGGGCAGCAGATGCCAGGGCGTCCTCCAAATCTTCTCCCTGTCTATTGGTGATGCAATTCCCCCATTGACTGCCTCTGGCATTGAAGTCCCCACAGTAGATGATATGCCGTTCATCCATATCGAACCAACTCTGCCATTGTCGCACGTCGACCTTCCCAAAAACGTTCACGATTACAAGCTGCACTGGCGTCATTATTCTCAATGCCTGCACTTGCAGGGCATCACTGTTCCAGGAAGACATATTTATCTCAGACACTAGTATATTGTCGCGGACCAGAATGGCCTGTCCGAGGTGCCGCCTGTTAAAGCATCCCTGAAACCCCGCGACATTGACTGTTCCGTCGCCGAGCTGTGTTTCATGTAAGACTACAATATCGTCTGAGATTGGTCTTTAACTCTTTAAAAGTGTCTTGTCTGTGTTGTCCTTCGGAATAAGAGTATTGTAAGACGTGTTGAAACTCGATGGGAGTTCTTGCTTGTGGAACGATTTAGAGAATACTGTTACTAAAAGGGGACACAAAAGAGGAAAGAAAAACTGATATTTTTTAGTTGTAATACCGTCAGGGCCAGGCGATTTGCCCTTCTGCATTCTTGTGTTATATTTGTACGTGCGCCTGTGTATTTTACCTCTGTGTAAAGGACTTATAATAATCTTCAAAGGCTAAGGCTATTTGTTGTGGCTCTACTTGTATATTTACTTCCCTGTCAATTATCTGGCCTATCTGTCTGCTTAACTGTATGTTTTATTCTATAGCTATGTATTGCTTACTCGGTATCTCTTGTGTTTTAGTTTATAACTTTGTTCTCAGTAAAGCCCCCTGAAATCGGTGATGTCCGTGGAGATATAATTCTTCCTGCAATGCTATGATATATATTGAACTTTTGTCTGTCTGTAGTGGGAGGCTATTTGCATTTTCCAATACATTTTCTTGTTGCAGTGTTTGCCTTTGTATTACTGCTGCTAGTGTTTGTGTTCTCTCTCGTATAGTTTGTTTAAGTGTTTCCCATAGTTCTCGCGCATCAACCTCCGGTATATCGCTTGTGCATGTGATCGTCAGTTTTATTATGCAATCTACATAGTCCTGATTTTGTAAAAGTGTGCTATTAAATTTCCAATGGGGAGATCTTTTAAAATTTGTTGTTGCTTGTACTGTGTTTACTATTGCAACTGCAGCCTTATGGTCTGTGAAGGTCAGTGTCTCCTGTAAATGCTTGACTTGTGTTATATGATTTACTCTGGGCGCATAAATTCTATCTAATCGCGCTGCTCTGCTATGTGCTTTGTCTGTGTGTGTCGCATCTGTTCCATTGGGATGCGTCTGCCTGTATATGTCTGTCAGCTCATGGATATCTAAAATTGTTTGCAATGTGTCTAACTGATGTTCATCTTTCCCTTCAATGTTTCTAATTTTAATTCTTACATTTGCATTTCTCAGGTCATGCACAACAAGTACGCAATTAAAATCACCCCTTTAAATAATATTGTGACCCCAACACGAGTGTGATAGTAAGTTTTCCAGTGTTTGGTAGAAGGGCGGCTGATGTCTGTAGTCAAGCGGTGCGTTTATGTTGACAATTGTGTATTTATGTATGCTATTACCCACCTGTACTATAGCAATTCTACCCTGGCAGTCCCTGTCCTTTTCTTAAATCTGCCACCTGTCCGATGTCTGTATTATTGCAGTACGCAATCCGATATGTTGAGTACTAAGACTAAAACATGAGTGTCTTAGACCTAGGCATATGTTGATGTATGATTCGTCGGTGTTAACGTTAGTTCCCTCTATGAGTATAAAATCAGGTTTATATTTGTGTATGAGTGGTATGAGATGATTAAGTTTGGTTCTTATACCTCGAATGTTAATACTTGTGATTTCCGCTGCAATATAAGAACCGGTTGAGTATAATTATGTTTCTTGTGTATAAATTGTCTGTATTCATGTTATCATTTCTGGAAATATTTAGTAGATTCCGTCCCCGAGCTTGAAATATCCAAGTCAATAATGAGTCGTGGAGAAGAATCTAATAGGCTTCATCGTCATGGTGATTTTATCACTCTCTCTTCCGGTCATGGCACTGGTCGTTATCTGTTTAGTATAATTACTTTCACATTTCTTTTTGATTGACATGTGCGCTTCAGACGGTATAGAGTAGTCGTGGTTGTTGAGGGGCAGCAGTGTGGTAACAGGGGTCTGGGGGGGCTGGAGGTGTCGTGCTCTCGCCGTCAGACATGCTCTTGGTTGAGCGTCCTCCTTTCCTAGTGACCAGCTGGAAACTGTCATTACCCTCATTAATACGTTGATCTCTCTGGGGGTTCAAGGTGACTCTTTGTTCCAGTCTAGCCCCCTTCTGGGTTTGTACTTTGGCAAGACATACATTGCCCCAGTGGGAGTACTCCGTACACGCCACACGGTGCCCGGTAACTGTGATGAAGAAACAGCTGACAAACACCTTTTCACATACCAATAATGACGACATGCCATTGAAAGGATAAAATACTTAGCAGGATATTGAATGCCGTAAGTTAGGGCAATAACCTTTAAATTATCTTACCCATTAAAATATGGCTTCCCTATAATTACTGGGTCACATATTATAGATACAGAGGTGAAGGATCACAGCTTTGGTGTTGTTGGCCTGATATCAACTTACAGATTGACGCTCTAGTGCCTTGTAAGTGTCCATGACACATTTTGTTTGGGGAATAAGAAGCGGAGATCTATAACTAGCGATTAGATTCCATGGCCTGTCTCCAGGGAGATAATTGGTCCAAAATAGTGTCTGGGTGTCAAATACAATGGGAAGAACTTAAACCTGACCACTTCAAGCCCCTTAGTTTACTAGGTACCTAAAGGGCTCATTTAATTTATTTACACATGGTAGTCCATACTTTCTTTGTTCAAACATATCATTACCCTATAACAACATTTTAATACTTGAGATATCGTCTTCGTTTAAAGGCTGCTACACACACACACACACACACACACACACACACACACACACACACACACACACACACACACACACAAACACACACACATACACATGCGAGCGCAAATACCTGCACTCAAGCACCCCTCACATACACACACACACATACACATGCTAGCGCAAATACCTGCACTCAAGCACCCCTCCCCCCTCACACACACACACACACACACACACACACACACACACACACACACACACACACACACACACCTGCATCCACACACAGACGCATACATATGTTATTGCAAACAATACAGACACACATCTACAATATATTTTATTTGGCACATTCTTCTTCTTCTTCTTCTGCGTTCATCCGGAGTTTTTTTTTCTTCGGACGTAACTGCGTTGTGCCTGTTTACAGCAGAGCTGCGTTCTTGCGCCGTTAGGCCGATACATCCGACTTCCGCGGGCATTTGTTGACCGGGTTAAACTTCCCGGGATTTGGCACATTCAAATAATGAGAAAAGTAATAATAATGGTACAAGTAATAATAATAGTAACAATAATAATGATATTATAATTATTAGATTATTAATACAGCCAATAAAAACATCTATAGGTGTGATATCTTACATGTTTAAATCGAGTTATTTGCTTCTTCTGTAATATGTGCTGCAGGAAAATCTCTTACGGGATGTGCGCTCGTGTGGCTAGAATTTTGTTGTTGTTGTTGTTTTTGTTGCATATCCTTTACAGTACATCGCTGTCAACACCAGCATCTTTCAGCTGTATGTTGATTTCTTGGCAAGATTACGCTCAGTAGTTTGCCATTGCTTTCTGAGCGGCAGGCTCACATACCCCGTAAGTTACCGATGAGATTCGAACCACTGCTGATTCTTACCGTCATCACGTTACCGATGAGAGTATATGAGATTACGGAGACAAGTCATAACCTCTAAGTCACGAAGAAGATTAGAATGTGTGAGACAATTTCTTTGTTGAATGTTCTGTAATTGTATACTGCTTTGTTTTTTAATGTCCGTATGACATATTTGTACTATGGCCTAGGGGTTACAACGCTTTCTCCGTAATCCCGTTTATCACGCAGAGTCTCGTAGCGGGCGAGAACTGGAAGCGGTTCGACCCCCGCTGGTGACTTGCGGGATAACTGAGCCGGCCGCTCTGAAAGCAATGGCAAACTACTGAGCGTAATCTTGCCAAGAAATCAACAGACAGCTGAAAGATGCTGCTGTTGACAGCGATGTCCTGTAATGGATGTGTGTCACAGCCTCACATTATACGGTAAACCAACATAAGTTAATATACACTGGCGAAGGGCTACAACTCCCGCCCAAGGGAAAGAAGTAAGACACTCGAAGGCCAGAGTAATCCAGAGCCTTCTCGAAGGACTGGTCAGTGAGTCCACTGTCCCGTGGACACTGATGTGGCCCGCCTATTGCGAAGTCCACGAGGAACTCGGACAGAGTTACCACCCGTGTCGGATTGCGACACGTGTGAACCGGCAGAGACAGACGAGACATCGTAGAGGCAACAGGGCCTGCCTGAGAGGGACTTAATAGTTCAGACCCATGTGTATTTAGGGTCATAGACATATGCTAGATAGTTTGCTTAGAATTTTTGTGATAATCATGTGTGATGTTAAACCTATGTGATATGCAACTCATCAGTGCGGGCTTGTTAAACCCACTGCGCCAACGCACTGTATACCTAAGTTCAATAAATGTTGCTATATTATATTTAACGGAGTTATTGTTGCCTGTTTGAGCCCGAGTTCAGATCCCCTAGAGATCCAACACGTTGACAGGCTTTTTGGGGGCCAAGCTCCGGTTTTGGCACAAGCTTTACGTTCAGACGGCTATTGATTGCCAAGTAATAAAATTAAGTAAATGATATCAAATTTATTACTGAACATGTTCTAATAACTTTGCAGCTATCTAGAAATGAACTAGTATTAGTCCCTCTGCAGATAAACTCCCAATGATGTTAATACTATAAAATTTGACATGACTGTGACATTTGACTGTTACTAATTTTTTTTCTATTCTACAAGCAGATTGTTCCGCGAATTGTGGTGTATGTAACCTATCTTCCAATAGTGGCGAGAGAACGAGACTACATTCGCAAGTTCAGGGAATATAAGATAAGTTTCATATCATGCCCATTGCAACCCTAAGCGGTACTTACCATCCTCCATCCATGTAACATTATTGTTTTGCATTGATTTGTATGTATATTCATAACCTTGTAACCAACAAAACTTTGCATTTGTATTTGCTCATGTAAACATTAAGGGAGATAACTAACTTTTCTACTCCCCAACATTTGTCTAAGGGATTTAACTTCAGTAAAATTACCAACAAGTAAAAGACAAGATGTCTACGTTAGAAAAATGTATTGAGTTAGGTATGAAATTAGGTTATAAAGAAGAGAAACTGTCAGAATGGGCACAGAAGACACACGCAGAGAACATTGCCCGTGAAGAAAGAGCGATAGAACGGGAAGAAAAACAGATGCAAGTGCAGGCAGAAGAAAAGCAAATGCAATTGCAGGCAGAAGAAAAGAAAATGCAATTGCAGGCTCAAGAGAAACAAATGGAGCTTGAGGCGGCGGTCAAACTAGCCCAATTGAATGCCGATACACAAATAAGACTAAAGCAAATGGAGATTGATTCCAACGTAGAAATATCTGTAAATAAACTGAGAAGCAAGGAGGAGGAACAAAGATATAACAAGTATAAAGGCCTCGTTAAAGCATTTTGCTCAGGAGATTCTATCAGTGCATACCTGGAAAATTTTGAGTGTCTAATGTCCTACCAATAAGGTCGAAAAATCAGATTGGTCATTTATTTTAATGAGAAACTTAGCTCGAACCCTTAAAAGTAATAGAGACAGTTCCACAGGATATGAGGAAAGATTATGATTATTTAAAGCAACGCATTCTCCAACATTTCTCATTAGATACAGCAGGTTACCAACAACAGTTCGCAAAATTATCCCCACAACCTAACCAAACCTTCATTGACTACGTGTCTACAGTTCAGGATGTTTGCACAAAGTGGATTAACTCAGCCAAAACTAACAACAACCATGACAAACTAAAAGAACTCATTATTATTAACAAAATAGTTAGTACAATCCCAACACCTTTTGCTAAGTTTTTGAAACAAATGGACTGTAAAAGTATCCAAGATGTAGAGACAAAGGGGAACGCATTTTTCACAGCGAACAGAGATATTTTCCAATTAAACCTAAGTCAAAACGAAACAGCAGCAGTTGTAAACACTAGATACTCGAAACCAACTGAAAACAAGTTCAAACCACGCTCGAATGTCAGGAAGCCAGTTAAATGTCAATATTGTCATCTGACACACGAAGAGTACGCGATGTGTGATAAATCATCTAATTATCCACATCATCTCCAATGATAGTGGAGAAGCAAAAGAACAAGAGAAATGCGTATCAGAGAGCGGTCAAATGCTATTTTTGCTCCAGCTTTGGGCACTATTCACGCTTTTGTGAAGGGCGGTAAGATAATGAAGCAGGCTAATGCTGCACTAGTTGAAACTTCCTCAGATGAAGATATTGAACAACTGAATGAGTGTGACAATCAGAATGAAAGTTTGAGTGAGCTAGGGAATGCAGTGCAAATCATTGACACCATTACAGACAACAAATGTAAAACGTGTAGGAAATTCCAACTTGACACAACATTGTTATGTGGCCACACGATCCCTATTTCTAATGAAATGGCCAACGCTGCCTTATCATCTACAGGCAAGCTAAATTTCTCAACAGGGTTTGTAAATAACAAAAAGTGCACATTAATCCGCGATTCCGGCGCAACGCTATGTGGAATTAAGAAAACATTAGTCAACGACAAAGACTACACACACAAACACGTAACTTGTCGCACATTCGCAGGCACCATCGAAAAATACCCCCTTGCTCTTGTCCGAAATTCGCACACCTTTCATATCAGGACTAGTATTGTGCTCAGTACTCGAAAATCCTGCGCTGAAATTATACTTGGGAATCTGCCCAACATACGATCTTGCTCTGAAAAGGAAATCAGAGATGGGAGCAGAAAAACGGTATCCAGAACCCAAACAGCGATTCTAAGAGAAACACCACTCGTGCTTGTCTCAAACTGCCAAAAGCACAAGGGAGACAACCAATGAAGTAGTTCAAAAAGAATTCACCGAGGTGCATAATGCAGGGGCAGTTGAATCTGTCAGTGATAAGACCAACTTAAAACCTCGAACTGAGGATGCCAGCAATCCACAAATTACCAAGCCTGTAGATGTGCAACAACACACACAATACACGAATGCAATAACACGACAGACAACTCACAAAACCCACACCAACCAACTGCAGGAGTCACTAGAAATTGTATCACCAAACACTACCATCACTATGGTATTAAAACCAGATCAGGATATTTTACTATTGCTACCTGACAAGAGAGATTTACTATCAACCTCTTGGCAGGGACCATTTAAAATTGTGAGAAGAATTTCGGAAGTTGATTACGAAATTTCTTTGAATGGAAAGTTGAAAATATTCCATGTAAATATGTTAAAACCATACTATGCTAGAGAGGACAGTACACGAGTAAGCAGACGCAGCCAACTGATGACAGAAACGAAACGACAATTACCCAACTGAATGACACCTCGACAAACGAAGCATCGTTAACGACGCACTCTTACGACAACAAAGACGAGAAGACATATTTACATTACCGACAATATGGGATAATGACAACGACGACCAATTGACGACATATTGACAACGATTAATCTCGACGACGACGACAATGACATTGAAGACAATTTACAAACAGTAGCATCTGTAATAAATCAAACAGACGTAGACAATACTGAAATTCCAGTACCAATTATGAATGACGACGTAGTATAAAGGACATACACATCTCTAACACTTTGACACAACAGCAGCGACAAGACATTTTGTCTCTCCTTAACGATTATAAATCTATCTTCTCTAACAAACCTGGACGGACTGACAAAATAACACATTCAATTGTGTTGACAGATCTGACACCGGTCAAATGTAGACCATATTCTATTCCTCTGCATTATAGAGCAAATTTAGACAAAGAAATTTTGGATTTAGAGAAAATATAATAATTCAGAAATCTATGTCCCAATATTCTTCACCGATTATCCTGGTGAAAAAGAAGGACCAAGCAATCCGTTTGTGCATAGACTATAGAAGGTTAAATACGATAACCACAACAGATGCGGAGCCAATGAACAGCTGTGAAGACCTCATTTTGAATATGTCTCAATCATCCTTATTTTCGAAGGTTGATTTAGCGAAAGGTTATTGGCAAGTACCACTACACCCTTCTTCTAGACATATAACAGCTTTCGCTACACCTCTTGGTTGTACGAATGGAGATACCTTCCATTTGGTCTCAAGAACGCTCCAGCCACATTTGTTAGGTTAACTAGATTGTTATTGCACGGCATTAAGGACGTGCAATCTTATATTGACGATATATGCATTCATTCTTCTAACATGACTTCTCACTTACTTACACTCCAACAAGTCTTTAACCAAATCTTTCTTTTGGACTTACTATCAAACCTTCCAAGGTTGAAATAGGCTATAAACAAATAGACTTCCTTGGTCATAGAATTTCTGAAGGCAAACTGTTGACAGATGATAAAATTGTTTCGAAAATCCTCAATCTAGAAGTTCCAACTACAAAGAAACAAGTTAGAAGTTTATTAGGTCTTATAAACTATTATGCTAAGTTTATACCAAACTGGGCAGAACTTACATCAGTTTTTTCTAATATGTTGACAAAAGATCATCCAGAAAAATTTTGTAAAAGTACCCGCTTAGAGGATGCAATATGCAGATTGAAATGCATTTCTTCTAATCCACCAGTATTACGATTACCAAACATAGATTTACACTTTATTTTGACCACAGATTCGAGTGCTATCGCAATTGGCGGATGTATAATGCAAGAAGTGCAAGGAGTGAGACACCCAATTCTCTACGTAAGCCGTAAGCTGAAGAAGGCAGAGATCCATTACTCTACTGTGGAATTGGAGGCATTAAGTCTATTATTTTGTATGCTAAGATTATCTAAGTTCCTCTTAGATTCCCATTTTGTTGTGCTCACCGATAACTCGCCATTGTTGGTGCTTAAACAAGGTGTTCCGAAAAACCCTCGGTTACAAAGATGGAGTCTTCTTCTCCAAGATTTCGACTTCGAAATTAGCCATATCAGAGGCACCGATAACATTATAGCTGATATTTTATCTCAGCAAACGAATGCGCCATCAGAATAACATTAGGCACATTAACCATTCGCCATACCAGAAACTGTGATATTTTATTCTGTGGCATAAAACAGTGTAACTCTACACCTGCTAGAGAACTTTCATTTAAAAGTAATAACACCCCAGTGAATAGGTTACGTATAACACCCAAACATGAAACTTTGAGAACTATACTACCAAGTACCAAAGCTCTAGGAACAATCCGAGCGAGAGACATTATGTGTGAAATGAATTCAACCAGTGAACTGACATTGATCATGAAAGCATTAAGAACACTTCATACTCGACATTGAGAACATTCCATACTTGCTGCTGCTAAGAGACTTTGCAAACAGCCAAAAGAGAACTACGTCGATTACAACACTCAAGAGACAGCTATACTAACTATTAACATTCATGGCACGACACGCTGACAACAGGAGGACAACTCGCACATCATCGTTGGATTTAGTTACTTAGTTAATTAATTAATTTAGTATTGAATATGTATTATATTTGTATTGAATTATGTATATAAAATATGTCAACCTGTAATTTGTACATATCCTATCATAATATTACAGGTATTTCCACTCATAGGCAAAATATTCTTCCTATGCAATTTTCTCTATGTAAATTATAAACCATTTTTGAGTCATCGTACAAAAAGTACGTATTATCTTAAAGGGAACATATCGCCTATTCCATTTTTGCTAAGGGTAATAACACTTACCTCAACTTTACTTATATATTTTAACCAAATACTATTTTGAATGAAAGATGTGTGAATGACAGGGTGAATGAATTAAATGAGAGAGCGATATACTGAGCGGACAAATTGTACGCAAAACGTATTTATTTTAATTTGTCTTCGTCTTTCATGTAAATTGTATTACTTGTCTAAATTGTTAATGCATGGTTAGTATTTAGGATACTACATCTAAGCACCACTGCTTGGAATGCCTGATCATGCATTACACACATTGGGGTAATTCGTGATTAAGGATATCCCAACTCGTGACGCTTGGAGATAAGCCACACATGCAGCACACACTTGACACAAAACTCAAAACTGAACACTATCAATTAAAATACAGTCACTTTATTATAAGCAGCAACTTATTAGTCAACACACTAACAAGCCAACAGGGACATATGTAGTCAGATGGGATAAAATAACAGCGTAACTACATATTCAGCATTATACAACATACGAGAGTAAAAGTGTATTGAAATGCACACACAGAACAAGATTGGCAGGTGTACTTAATTAGCCAAGACTTTTGTCTTGTTAATCCTCTCTAACACAGAGGTTAATTATCTTGGTATCAGTGGGATACTTTGAGAAGGACGGGTTGTAGAAACAACTAGGAAACGTCACGTAACTTCGGTCAGATAAGCATTTTTTTAAGGACACAGGAGAGAGAGACCTCTTCAGCAAATCAGAGAAGTGGTGTATGGGAGAATACATGAGTGTTGATGCCAATATGTGGGTTACCAAGTTACTGTCCACCAGACTACAAACACCGACTTTATGTGATTCTGTGACAGAATTAGTACAGAACTAATTACCTCATAACAACCCATCAAATCAGGGGGGAGAGGGGGAATCCTGTCACAGCCTCACATTATACGGTAAACCAACATAAGTTAATATACACTGGCCAAGGGCTACAACTCCCGCCCAAGGGAAAGAAGTAAGACACTCGAAGGCCAGAGTAATCCAGAGCCTTCTCGAAGGACTGGTCAGTGAGTCCACTGTCCCGTGGACACTGATGTGGCCCGCCTATTGCGAAGTCCACGAGGAACTCGGACAGAGTTACCACCCGTGTCGGATTGCGACACGTGTGAACCGGCAGAGACAGACGGGACATCGTAGAGGCAACAGGGCCTGCCTGAGAGGGACTTAATAGTTCAGACCCATGTGTATTTAGGGTCATAGACATATGCTAGATAGTTTGCTTAGAATGTTTGTGATAATCATGTGTGATGTTAAACCTATGTGATATGCAACTCATCAGTGCGGGCTTGTTAAACCCACTGCGCCAACGCACTGTATACCTAAGTTCAATAAATGTTGCTATATTATATTTAACGGAGTTATTGTTGCCTGTTTGAGCCCGAGTTCAGATCCCCTAGAGATCCAACACGTTGACAATGTGGGAATTAAAAACTACAAAAAAATAGAACAAGTAGCTTTGTGTGGGTGTCTTGTGTGGGTTTATTAAGGTTGGTTGGCCTTTTACAAGCCTGACAAAACGTATTTCACATTCCTGCAGAAAGCACATGCCACTAAAAGGATAAAATATTTAATGAAACATTGAGGAGAGAAATTAAAATGGTTTTAAAAATTGTAATGCTTATTATATTGGGCAATGTTCTTTACTGCGACGTCGGAGATTAAAATTATTATCTAATTTTGTTGTTGTTATGTTGCATATATTTGTTGCTAACTTCTATAAAATTTTATGAAAGATTTAGATAAATACTACAATTATTTAATCACATAATACATTCACACTACATTTAGTAACGACCCTTGAAATAACTGTTATGTTGTTATGTCCCTTACCATCACGTTAATAACGTCTTCCTTTCAATGTGGTTTCTTTCGTACATTTGTTTTTCTCTTTATGATTTCTTGGCAAGTTTATGTTCAGTTCAGTAGTTTGCCATTGCTTTTTGAACGACCGGTACTCATACCAATGTATTAAAACCAGCGCAAGGTGGTCTGATTCCAAATTGCCAGCTGTTTCGAACGTGCTATGTGGGTTTTGGAATCGCGTTCGCTATCCCATCGCCACAGATCCGGTTCATTTATTTTAAACTTTTATTTCGTACAAAACATGTTGTATTCACAAGACAAATTACATTGTGTGTTGTAATTTATATTTGCGAATACAACAAATACATTCATATACACATATGATAATATTACATTTATGGCAAGGTGTTAATTGATGATGATAATGGTGAAGTAATTATCTACTCTCATGCATGATAAAATCTTTCAATATAAATTCTTCCATTCGTCAAGTATTCTAATTCACACTTAATTTAATTTAAACAAATTTAACGGTATCGCTGAATGCATCATAATTTAAACACGGCAACAAGCCACACCCACAAAATAACTATTATCCGGGCTGTCTCTGATATACGTCGTTCCATGATTTCAATTCTGGGATGTGCACTCACACACAGCAAAAGAAAACCTATGGGTCATGCACCAGTACCATACAGCAAAATAATCTTGCTTCTCTGTGACTACCCATATCATGTGTACTACCGGTAGTCTGATCTTTCACAACCTCAATAACACAAGGCATTGGGAAATTTGATACTATATTACGTGCTATAGCGATCAACCTTATTAACATATTTCATAGGGAACAGTATGAGTTCCTCATACCCCATGTGACATATCGCAAGTACTACACCTCTGTCTGTCTGTCTGTATGTCTGTCTGTCTGTCTGCCCGCCCGCCCGCCCTCCCGCCCGCCCGTCCGTCCGTCCGTCCGTCCGTCTGTCCGTCTGTCCGTCCGTCCGTCTGTCTGTCTGTCTGCTGTCTGTCTGTCTGTCTGTCTGTCTGTCTGTCTGTCTGTCTGTCTGTCTGTCTGTCTGTCTGTCTGTCTGTCTGTCTGTCTGTTTGTCTGTCTGTCTGTCTGTCGCTCCTTTCTCCTTTCTCAGATACACCATACACTTGTATGAATGTTTGTTGATGTGGGTAGATGTATGTATGTGCGCCCATCCATCCATACTTCAGGACTCACATCGTACACACATTAAGGAGCATATAAAATGAGCTTTGTTAGTATTACCATCATTCTTAGGTGCACGCTTCATTTCTCTTTAATATTCGTCCACTATGGCCTCGATTATGCCAAGCCATCTTGGTATGTACCTCTGGTCTCTGTTTTTGTCTCGATTAGTTTAGTTTAGTTTAGTCGACGGATCAACATCACGGCACACGGGTGTAACCCATACGTTCTCCGTTCTACTCCTAACTGAAGCCTGAGTCCGGAGAATGTCAGCTCAGTGCACGAACTCCGTAGCACCAGCGAGGATCCTGAAACACTTTGGGTAGATTTTTAACTCGAAATTTTGCCCGGGCAGCGCTGTCAGGCTTCTCTTTTTCTATTTCCAACTGCCAAGGGAGATTTTACATGCGCAACAATACACACGGGCGTCCGATCTCACTACCCAGAGACCAGGGGAAATTTTTGTTACTAGAAGTCCACGTGAAAAAATCCCGCACTTCCAGCACTCGAGGCTGACACCATAAATCGAGACCATCCCCCACCCGAGTTATGTTTCGATTATGCCTAGCAATTCTGGCATATATCTCTTCGTATCCACATCCTCTTTTCCCCGTCAAGATTGCTATGGTGGTCACTAAGTTTTCAGGTTTATTACTCATCGTAAGATGATAAAAAAAAAAAGCAACTTGTCTGCGGTAAAGCTGCAGAAATGTAAACACTATAAAATAACATGAAATAGTGCAGTTTTACAGAACACAATTTCGAAAAACAGTTGCAAGGCCACGCTGGTTTCCGCACGTTGGGTATTGCTGACAATTGCCGTTCCGAAATTCCTACACGCTGGTTTGGAAACCTAACACAGGTAGCATACAACCCGAGTTATCAAGAACTCCAAGGAATGAAACTGAAAGTCGCGAGAAAGAGCGAGTGACCATCTATTGGTTGCTATCCAGTTCATCAACCAGGGATTTACTCCCCTTCTCCATTAATACGGTCATCAAAATATCATAGTGAACTCTATTGTAAGCATCCTCAAGATCAAGCGCTGCCGCCATCGTTTCCTGCCTACACTGGAACCCCTCATAAATCTCAGAGTCTCACATGAATGGTATATATACATAGATATATATGGGATATATAAGGGATGCAACACAGATACAGAAACCCTAAGAAGGGAATTAATTACGACGGCTCGAGTGTCCGAGCAATCTCGAGCATTCGATACTAGAGGTGTCAGTTTGCCTACTATGGTGTTGACACAGGTGGAACCCGCCGGAAACCTGCAGGGACCACTTTCACGAGAAGCTCAAGGGGAGTCACACTCCGTGTCCGCCCGACGCACGTCGAGGGACAGACGAATACTGGACGCTGGACAAGAAGCAGGGTTTAGCACAGGGGGACGAGATATACAGAAACTAGTTTGAATAGAGAGATTGTTTGATTAGCGAGATAGTTTGATAGATTTATGCTTTGATAGTAATGTGTATGATGACTTGTTAATGTACCTATAAGATACTGTGATATTGTGATTAACGAAATCGAAATTATTAGCGAAATCGTTATTCGCCAGATTAACGATAATAAATTAGATTATCAATATCCAGTATGGAGTTTGTTGCCTGTCTGAACCCGAGTCTTGTTCCCTAGGTCTTTAAGACGTTGACAAACGTCAAAGGCAAAAGTGGCTGCATTTGACCTGGTATCTTCTTTTCCTGGCCCGTAGCTTCCCAGGCCTTCTGGAAGAAGCTTCCCCCTTTCCAAAAAAATCCTGCAGTTTAACAGCGACTATCTTCTCTAAATCCTTCCCAAATGTATTTTAAAGGGTGATGATCCTAAAGCCGCTAAGCTTTGAATAATTCTTGAATGGTTTTGGAGAGGGATGAGATAGCTATGTAACCAATCCTGCGGTACAAATGCTGTCCTAATGCTCTGATTAAAGCAGTCGGTCATCTCCTTCAGGTCTGCATCGCCCTGGTGCCGTGTCTTTTGCTTTTTTCAAAATATGTTTGACATCTTCAACCCGTATGATGTCTTCATAATGCATATTCTCCATTGTGCCAGATAATTCCTCTCTAACTGCATCCCTGGTATCCGCATCATTATGATTGGTCTGCTCTAAAAATCTCTAGAGAAACGCCTCCCCCTTCTCTTTGTCTGTTGACACGCGTACACCATCCTCTTTATAAATTGTTCCCACTGTCATAGACCGATCTTGTCTTTATTATTATTATTATTATTATTATTATTATTATTATTATTATTAATTATTATTATTATTATTATTATTATTATTATTATTATTATTATTATTATTATTATCTACGACAGACAACTAAAGTAATACTAAGAACAACTCAACGTTGAGAAAAGATAAAAGACAAATCTTTATTAGAGACGGTCTCTAAGGACTTTATACAACCGAAAAGGTTGTGGTGTTAGACTGAGAATGGTCCCGTGGGCTGTGTCATCATCCGAGACGCTTCATAGGCAGGAGTGTAATGTCAGTTAGATCATACAGATGCAGGTCTTCAGATAGGATATCACCTGTCCTTATTGGGACTCCTTCCGGAACATCAAACTGGTTTCTTGGGTGTACCATCTTGTCTCCGACAGTTAGCCTTCTCCCATCAGCTTCAGGTGTCCTTCGACTTCTTAAGGTTGGATTGAATGGATTGGTCAGTGTCGGGTCCCTGACTGACTTGAGGTTGGTAAAGTCTTCTCCAGTATGCACAAAAAAAAAGGAAAAGGGGATCCTTTAGGATAGAACCCACAAGCCTTCAGGATCTCACTATAGATCACCGTCCTTAGTACAAGGTGACGCATATAATACAGCCAGCCGTTGAGCGATCTTTTCTGCTCAGTATTAGGAATTAGAAATGGCTTCTCTGGTCGTGCCCAGATGTTATATCCTTGTAAAATAGGAACATGGAAAATAACTCCGAGACAATTCTTAATTGAAGTGAAGAGAATTCACCAATTCACGAATTGTCTTCTTAGTTTTTCTACGAGCAGCATGAAGATCCCCTGCCGGCTTGTTAGGCCAGTCGCAGGTTTAGGACAAAAATCTGACCATAGGGAGTCCATCTCCTATGGCGAGCCATAGCCCCGTTAGCCCATGACCTAGGGGTCATGGTTTCTCAGTCTGCACCACATGGAGGTGGGGTTGACTTGTGTGTCTGCGGGTCATCGGCAGGCTACTAATTTTCACTTTTGACCCCTCCTGGGAGAGGCTAGCCGATCCTAACCCTGGTGGTTGCAAGGCCAGGAGCAGTCCACACCTTGTAGTCTAATGAACCTATGTAGAAGCTTATACAACAACAGTGAATGCATAGTGAGAGCAACAGGAGGACACTCAACCCTTCACCATAAAATCCGGAGTACGACAAGGTTGTGTCCTGTCCCCTCTCTTGTTTATAACATATATAGACAACATATGTAAAGAAACCAGCCAAACAGAGACTGCAAGAACACCGCATGACGAGAACACAGAAGAAGAACCATCTGCAAATTACACCATTAGAGAACTCCTGTTTGCGGACGACCAAGCACTAATAGCAAAATTAGAAGCTGAATTACAATACCACATGAATAGTCTAAACGAAATGTGTAGGGAACATAACATGAAAATTCGCACATGTAAAACAGAGATACTGACTATAACTAAAGAAGAAAAAGTAACTACGATTCACATAGACAAACATCCACTGAAACAAGTAAAGCGTTTCAAGTATCTAGGAAGCATAATATCTCAAACGGCAAATCAGAAGACGAGATCGAAAATAGATGCAATAAGGTAAACCAACTCATTGGACAAATGGCACCAATACTAAAGTACAAACACGTATCAATAACTACTAAGAAAGAAATTTACAACACAATCTTCCTACCAACTCGAATGCCAAACCTGGACAATGACAGAAAAAGAGAAAAGAAAAATCACAACAGAAATGAGATTCCTGAGAAGAATACTCAATGTATCAAGAAGAGATAAGATCAGAAATGAAGAAATCAGGACTAAAGTGGGGGTTATAGCTGCACTAGATTTTATTAGAAGGCAACAAGTCAAATGGTTGGCCATGCAAATAGGCTACCAACTAAGAGTATACCACAACAGGCAATGATGTTCAGACCAAAGGGAAGCAGCGGAAGAGGCGAACCAGGTAAACGATGGACGCAGGGAATAACAGAGTCCATGGGAATATCGATACATGAAGCCCATAAGTGGGCACTCTCCCACTGTTTATACTTCACCTTGACACCGCAAGGTACAAGAGGAACACGAAGAGATGAGAGATAAGACGAATTCTCTTCAGAATGCTCGGAGTGGCTCAACGCATTTGTCCGCATACATTACTACCGATTTCCTCTGTTTCCCTTGAACAGGTGAGTTTCACTTAGAGAGGAGTATCCCGCAAGGAAAGGGAACTGTATTCTTAAAGGTTGTCCCTATTCACAAATATTTGTGAATAATACGAAACATTATTCACAAAAATGTGTATATATTACAATATATTTTATCGTAATATAATATACATAACATTTTATCGAAGCGAGTATTCACAAAAATGTCCCATATTTTATTTGACAAATAAATTTCACGTTAAACAAAGACATCTGTTGGATCCATCGATTCCAACACTCGACCACTCTGTCGCTGTCTGGGGGTTGTGCCCCCCCCCCCTCGACAGCTTCAGTAGATCCATAGATCACACTGTATTCACAAGCTTCGAGGCTCTCAGTTCTATATGTTAGTTTGCAATGTTTAATATTGTTTATTAAAAAGTTTTGTTTTAAAAAGTTTCAAGCGGTGAGTTGAACTCCAGTGTCCCGCGTGATAGGCGGAGACACTAACACTACACTACCGAAAACACAATGATGGTTCCACAAACATTAATAATGTAGTTAAGAGTTTTTTTTGTTTTTTTTTGGGTGTGAATAGTGTCGTATTATTTACACAGTTTTGTGAATAGTCACTTCGTTTATTCAATTTTTTGTGAATAGTTACTTCGATTCTTAAATTGTAGATAAACAGAACAGAATCTCAGACGTGATCCTTGTGATAAAGTTACCCAAATGGGGTGGTTGATGTGGGGAGTCAGATAACCTGATCGAGGCATGCCTACATTTCGATACACTGGTTTTCTCTGATGTTCATACCGGATGATATGGAATAGAAGAAAAAGCAGCGGCTGCAGCAGGATATAACGATATGAATTGGAAACAAATAGGTATATTAAGCTTCAACGAGAAGAAACGTACTAAACACAAACACGTCGCACATACCTTACAAGGAGATCCATCGTATACCGGAATACAGGTGAAAATCACAAGTCCACAACAGCATTGATACCTGCTGGAACCTGTCCCCAACCACTTTAATTCATCCAACCATAATGGAGTCGACGATGCATGTGTCACTGCATTGAAACACTGTTTCTCCAACAGCTCCATCAGGCTCAAAATTGAATGCCAATTAATAAACTCTCTGGGATGCGTCCATCCAGCAGGTATCAATACTGTTGTGGACGCCACTGTATAACTGTGCCATCTTCTCCAACTGTCTACACTGTCTATCACTATGCTATCCCCCCCCTCTCCCCCCATATATATTCACACCTAACTGTCTCCACACCCCTATATTTTCATATTAGACTGTTCGCATATTTTTGGCGACCTAAATCTATCTGGCAACCTACTATACTTAAACTCTGCAGCCAAAGAGTGCCATCGTAACTGGCAAAACCGCCTTTTTCTGCTCCCACATGGAAACAGTGTAATGGTGCTTTTTGCTTATTTTTTTTTTTGGTTGTATTTCGTTGTTTATCTATCTGCGTTGTCCTGTCCTTGACAAAGATTCTGAGAATCAAAACGTCGGTCGTAATGTGTGTCGTATTGAAGTCTTCTGTGTGTATTTTATTTTATTATTCATTTTATATATTTATTGATTACTTCTGATTTTGGATTTTCACCTGCATTCCGGTATACGATGGATCTCCGTGTAAGGTATGTGCGACGTGTTTGTGTTTAGTACTTTTCTTCTCGCAGGAGCTTAATATAGCTATTTGTTTCCAATTCATAGCCTTTGATAAGATACCAGTATTTCTCTGCTTTTGTAAATGCCCGAGTGGCCTTGGCAAGATCAAGTGCACATACTACACTTTGATCTTAGCCAAAATGCCGAGAAGCTTATGACTTTAAAGTTGTTAATATGGAAGCAGGCATTTTGTATTATATATAAAATTAAAAGCGATTTGTTAGGGAAAACTACTGTATATAAGCCTTTGGCAGATACGGGAGGTCGCTTAAGACAACAAATCGTCCCATGGCACTTAATCAGTAAATGTGTAAATAAAGGAATATAAGTTATATAACTTTCTCTCTATTTTGTGTGGTTATACTTGCTATGGTCTCCCTGGCATAGGGGTTAACGTCTTTCGATGTTATCCCGTATATCCACGCGACGAACGTAACCTGAGCGAGAATCGGTAGCATTTCTCGCCGCGTAGGTAACTTACAGGGGGATTGAGCCGGTCTCTAAGAAAACAATGGCAATCTACTGAGCGTAATCTTGCCAAGAAATCAACAATCAGTTGAAAGATGCTGCTGATGTTGGCGCTGGCAACGATGTCCTGTAATGTATATGCGAAAAAAAAAAATACTTGCTATTGGTGATCACATTAATAATAAATGTATACAGCATAAACTGTCTTATACGTGGTGTCCTCTCAAATGAAAAAAAAAAACAACAACAAAGAAGTAAAATTCTAAACAATGCATTGCCTTGGGGAATTTATTGCACACACACACAAACACACACACACCCACACACACACACGCACACACACAGCACACACACACACACACACACACACACACTCACACTCACACTATGGAGATGTAAGCTTTTGAAAATTATGAACGAAATAATAATAATCATAGTCATAATATAAATAATAATAATAAAATAATAATAATAAAATAATAATAATAATGAGGAGCGGCTGGCCCAGTGGCTAGAACGCCGGACTCCCATTCGGGAGACCCGGGTTCGATCCCTCGGTAAGGTGTAAGATTTATTTCTGTCGGGGGCAAAAAGAAAATCCTAACCTGCACAGTTCGCGCCGACTGCACTAGCCAGGCGGCCTTAATTCCTCAGGCTCAAAGACCCTTCTGCCATACACCGCAAGGTACTAAATTGGCAGTAAATGACAGTTTATGACTGTTATAATAATAATAATAATAATAATAATAATAATAATAATAATAATAATAATAATAATAATAATAATAATGCTTGCTTGCTTGCTTGTGTTCGTTAGCTTGAGCTCCAACGCGAAGTCCTGTATGTCGGATGAAGGCATCCTATTGTCCAACATCAGTGTGATGTCATACAGGACCTGAGGTTTGCGTGAGTATCCGTTGTCCCATGTCTGGCTTATTGGTGTTCCTCGTGTTGACTGGTGGTTCCTCGCCGTACAGGCAGACACTTTCCGACTTCGGAGGAATCGGCGATCCTACTGACTTTAGCCAGGACTACGAAGGGATTTGTTGCCCAGGACGCTCGACGAGGACGCGTAAATAGGTCTTGGCCAGTATATAACCCGGCCCTGGTGCCTTGGAAGCACCTCTGCGTCCCATAAGAATAATAATAATAATGATAATAATAATAATACGTTCACAGCAAGCTCAGTTGTCAAGCAATTTGTTATCAGCAAGTTGTCAGTTCACAGCAATGAGCGTGTCAAAGGGAAATAATATGCCGTTGTGAATTTCTTTCATTAGCATTTATATAGGGGAAATAACTCTGATAAATTCTATACTATAAGTTTCAATAATACATTTTCATTATCAGAAAGAAAATGATAAAATGTTTCTATGGTAACCACGAGCCATGCGTATCATAAAACGATTAGCTATAAATATTGTAATAAATTCAAATATGTCATCAGTATCATCTGATTAATAATTTGCATTATCTTAATTAAAAGCAGACTGTTTACAAAATTATATTTGGATGTCTTTACAGTTAAACAATGTTGTATAATTAAGTTTCTCTTCACAACGTATAAATACACGACACGTCTTCATTCATGATGTGTGGATAGCGGGTTCAATCTATACACCGCTCAACTGGTGTACAATGTTGAATTATTGTCCTTGACTTTGGGACGTAAATTACAAGTACCTCAGAAGTCGGGGTGGGTTCGTAACTGGTCATAAAGAAAGTTAATCCACACGCAAGAATCAGTCCAGTGCAATCCCAAGACGACAGGAGAAATTGACCGGATTGGCACTTTCGCCACCCAGAAAACCAGCCCGAACATCTGAACCCCTAGATCACAGTGAATTTAGTGACAAATACGGAGGGGAAAATGATTTATACGTTGTGAAGAGAACCAGAGTTTTTACCCCTCTTAACAAGAGGACCATGTTGTCATCTGTGAGCATTGGGTCCAGATGCAGTTTAGATCAACAGCATAGACCAGGATTACACAGTGATAGACTGAATTCATTGCATTTATGTTGATTCATTCCTTCATGTAACGTGGCATTAAATGTATTATAATTTTCATCTTGGGAGCATTTAGAATATTCTAACACCAGTGACTTGTGTACGTGTATTATTCTGTTATTTGTGTTTTGACACGCCCTTGCATTGAAGTATGCATGATTTTAGAAGTAATAAAGATTCCATTGAAATATGAAAAAAATTTAAAAAAAAAAAAATTAAAAAAAAAAAGAAAAAAGTCTTCATTCATGAAGTAGTGCGCCTGGTCTGGTCGGGGGCCGGGTGATCCAAAAAAAAAAACAACCTCACATAAGCATCACTTTAAATGTGGGCCCGGTGGACCACTGTGGGCAATAGCTCACAGTGGGACTAAGGGTCCACGCCAAAAACAGGGGGAAGCGGGGAACCAGCTTGTCTGGGATGACCGCCAAACCTCCCCCCCCCCCCCCAAAAAAAGTCTTCATTCATTTGGATCGCAGTGAATAAGCACTGTATAATTGGACACAAAGGCAGTAACCATGCAACACTACTTCTCTTCTTCTTCTTCTTCTTCTTCTTCTTCTTCTTCTTCTTCTTCTTCTTCTTCTTCTGCTTCTTCTTCTTCTTCTTCTTCTTCTTCTTCTTCTTCTTCTTCTTCTTCTTCTGTAAAAAGTTTATCATTTTCATAACTATTATTACCATTGCTGTTTTTTATAATTGCTGTTATTACCCCCAGTATGTCTCTTCTTGTCATTATTATTATTGTCATCATTAGTAATAAACAAAAACCCCTTTCCCATGTGCCCCCCTCCTCTTGCTCATGGTTTGTGTTTGCCTTTGCTGATACCCACACCGGTTTGGTTCAAAAATTTATCCTGCCTTTACCATCATTGCCCAGATAGGGGTGATGAAGGCATTGGTGGAATGAAACAAATTGGTGAGGAGATGGCAAGGGAAACAAAAATGTAAAGATTGTAAAAAAAAGTTTGTGCAAATACTGATGCTTGTTTTACTTTTTACAAAAAAGTAAAAAAAAAAAAAAAAAAAGAGGAAGGGAAAAAATGAATGAACCCTTACAAATAAGACCAAAAAAATAAGCAAGGAGAAAAAGAAAACCAACTCCTTTTACTTCTACTATTATTGAACATTGCATGTTGCAAGTATATGTAAAAAAAAAAAAAAATAAGCAAGGAGAAAAAAGATAACCAACTCCTTTTTACACCTACTATATTATTGAACAGTGCAGGATGCAATTGTTATTGTATGTACCTGCCATGTTTTAACACCATTCCTAAGAAAATCATTTAGCAAATGGAATCACAGTTTTGGAAAATGTGATCATTATCATAACAAATTCTATCATTGTGTTTATTAGCATTGCTGTTATCACCCTTAGTAGTTTTATTCTTTGTCATTATTATGATAAGACGTATTTCATGTAAACACCATTCCTAAGATAATCATTCTAGCAAATGGAATCACATGTTAAAATAGTATTTATTATCATTGCTGTTATTATCAATTATCATTGAGTTTATCACCCTTAGCAGTTTTACTCCTTGTCATTATTATATTATTTATGTATTTGGTTGTTATTTGCATTATTATCATTGTAATCACTATTAATATATATGGCTTTGTAAACCCGTATACTGTCACATCCCCTTTCCCACCTTTTGATACTGTGATTGTTGTCTCTGCTGCCGCCCTCACCGGTTGGTTCTAAACAGTTTTTGCACCGCCATGTTTTATCATCACCGAGGGGTGGTGATGGTACTTGGTAGGAGTTTTGGAGCTGACAGGAGAGCGGGGCGGCAAGGGGAAATAATAACAGCGCACTACCATCACGCCTTTGTTTTAAAATATTTCCTTACAACAATGTCAATGGAGAAATGTTCCAATGTATAAAATAATTGTACTTTTTGCGCATATGTCACCTACACGCCCACATGCAACGCTCTGTAAAAACACAAACAATACACTTTGCAACGATTTTAACACTCAAAAAAAGTTTAAAAAAAAAAAAGTCTTCATTCATGTGGATCGCAGTGAATAAGCACTGTATAATTGGACACAAAGGCAGTAACCATGCAACACTACTTCTCTTCTTCTTCTTCTTCTTCTTCTTCTTCTTCTTCTTCTTCTTCTTCTTCTTCTTCTTCTTCTTCTTCTTCTTCTTCTTCTTCTTCTTCTTCTTCTTCTTCATCATCTTCAGCGTTCCGAGCCATTGAGGTTCTTTGCTGCAGATACAATCCGTCTCCATTCGTCTCTCTGGTTGACTTCTTGCCAGTCGTTGATTCCAAGTGCTTGTAGGTCTGTATATATATTATCTCTCCACCGTCTTCTTGGTCTACCTCGGGGTCTACGGTCATTTATTTCCTGAGTGTAAGCGAGTTTTGTTTCCCTATTATCTTCCATTCTTTCTATATGTCCCAGCCATTGTAGTCTATTAGCCTTCATGATACCAACCAAATAAGTATATATATATATATATATATATATATATATATATATATATATATATATGTGTGTGTGTGTGTGTGTGTGTGTGTATTTATCTCCATTTTCGGGGTCATTTTATGACTTTTGTTGTTGTTTTGTTTTAACATTTTGTTAAATCAATCGGCTACAACACTGCCATACCTCACTGCAAGGTTGTTTGCATCATTTTTAAACATTGCTGACAGCTCGCTGTTGAGGCTGTTAGCATTGTTTTTAATCATTGCTGACCGCTTACTGTTGAGGCTGTTCGTATAGCCGTCAGACATCGACAGCTCACTGCTGATGTTTGCTTTGTTTTTAGACATCACTGACGGCTCACTGCTGAGGTTGTTTCCATAAATGTTAAACTCCTTTAATCTCACAACACTTGTAAAACTTCACTGTGGATACTTTTTGTGTTGTGTAAGTGATGTGATATTCTCATCAATGCACACCCAGCTAGTATTCACTGTATGATGCAGCCTTGTATAATAACATAATGCAAATGTTAAAAAAATAAAAATACTTTAATTTGAAGAAAAAAAATAACAAAAATAAAATAAAATGTATAAGTGTACTGAGCTCTTCGAAAGCTCCATACAGCAAACTGTATCAAATCCCCTTCGTGTAGTTTACAAGGGATGAATGGCTTTATAGGATGGCCATTCACTCGGATGCCATTTAAACTCAAGTGTGGGACAATTTATAAAAATGTAGTGCATTTATTTACTTTACTTTATCTTGCTTCTCTGTGCCTACCTATGCCATGTGTATTGCTGGTGGTCGGATCTTATACAGCCCCAATAACACAAGCAATGGGTGATTTGATTCTAAAATACGTAGTATAACAATCAACTTTATTGACTCTATTTCATAGGGAACAGTATAAGTGAAACCTCGTATATGTAGACCGACCTACTCTGCATATCTCATGTGGTATGTCGCAGACACTCCTCTCTCTCTCTCTCTCTCTCTCTCTCTCTCTCTCTGTGTCTGTCTCTCCTAACAATCTTGCTTCTCTGTGCCTACCCATATCATGTGTATTACCAGTGGTCGGATCTTATACAACCCCAATAACACAAGCATTGGGTGATATGATCTTATAATACGTGGTATAACAATCAGTGGTGGGCTGTGCTCAATATTTAAAATTCAAATCCCGAAATAACCAAATTAATCAATAAAAATAAACATTTTTGTAAGTGTAGATTTTTCTGCGCTTGGCCAGGTAAAGAGATGGTCACCAACTTCATAACTTACCCTCCATTAGTCATTTACATTTGTTTTCCCCCATATAAAAATCTATATCTGCGTAATCAATTGTGGGAAAATTATGGGATTTAGCATGTAACCTTATCATAAGTCCACACAACAATTAAAAAAAACATTGTTGTTCTGGAGATTGTACAGCAGATTTCAATGTTTGTTTATATGCCATATATAATTTAGGGTCAGAGATGAAGTGCATATTATAAAATGTATTACACCTTCACGCGGAAGCATCAGCGTTCAATAGTTAAATTCTCGTGCAGCACGAGGATAACCTTATGATAAGTACCTCGCGTATTGGAACGGGAGTGTTCAGAGGTGTCGTCAATAATGTGGGTGCTTTCATGAAACGTGATTAGTTATAAATCTTACCATTTATCTCTAACATCTGAATGTGTGAATATTGTTGAATGGGATTGAATGCGACATTTTGCATACTTTAAAGCATCGCTATGAAGTTGTACACATATTTTTGTTAAGAAGCTGATAGCAGAACATTGTTCTCATACTATTACAAATCCCGAGAAAAGAACAGTGCATGCATTGGGATTGAGTAAACAGTCATTTTGTCAATGGGTGCAAGAATCTGGAATGAAACCACCACGCAATAAGCAAACGGTAGGTAGAAAGGCAATTGTAGCCAGCTTTGACAAGGATGTCATAAGGCAAGCTATTATAAAAATGCTGGATACCAAAGAAACAGTGACTGTAAGAAAACTTAGGGATTGGTTTAGAAAGCACAATGACATCGAGCTATCCAAAACAACTTTGTAGAAAATTATAAAGATATTAGACTTCACGTTTAGAAAGTACAAGAGAGCTAGAAATCAGTTATCAGTTATCAGTTATCAGTTGGGGTATCTTCGTTGCACTCCGGACATGTCCATAGGTGCTCAGATCCTCCCCCCAGCATATGCATCAGCGTCCGGTGGCTAATAGTGCCAGTTCTGTGTTGGTTGACGAGGCGCTTTGTTTTCCCGATGTACCTCTCGCGTCTGGCTGTGCCGATTCATCCTGGAAAGCGATGTGGAATCACTGGCGTCAAAATCCTCTGTTCTCGCCATATCTTTAAGGGCGTTAATAACATCGGCACGATCCATGGGCTGGCCATCTACAGGGGGTGCAGAGCCAGCCAATTTATCAGCTCGTTCATTTCCCTCGACTCCCGCATGTCCCGGGACGAAGATGAAGGTGACTTTGCGGACAACAGACTTCCGCAGCGACTCAGTCCACTGTCTACGTACAGATCCAGCTTCGACCTCCTGAATCATGCTCATTGAATCACTTAGTACACACACGTTGGTATAATGCTGTGATTCCAGCCATATGAAAGCCTGTGTAACTGCCATCACCTCCATCGTCATGCTGCTCGTGGTCATAGAGTGGACACCACTGGATTCTTGAACGGTTCGGCCCGCTGAACGGGCTGTAAATGCCCACGCACTTCTCTGCTGCTTTACAACAGATCCATCTGTATAGATGAGCACTTCGGGGCTATCTGAGTGATCATAGATGAGCGCGTTAACCTCTGCATTGACAGCGGCAGGGTTCTGCTCTCTGCACCGTCAGTCGAGTGTGATAATGCAGGAGAAAGTATACTTAAAAGCTGGAGGCACCGGCACCCATTCCTTGCCGGGGTTGATACTGGTAAGACTGCAGACCTGTCCGACGACATCTTCCGCCCGACCCATCCATGATTTGCCCCTCTTTAGCCTGTCACACTTTTCTCTGAATACAGCGTCATGCAGAGGGTGCTGCTCATCTGCACTTATTTTTAAGTATGCACGAGCTCTCCAGATCTTGATCCTGTGTTCCATTGTCGGGAAGTCAAGGAGGTATCTCATTGCTACACAGCTGGTGTCTCTCGTGCAGCCCAAAATGATGCGCATGGCTTCGTTTTGTACCTTTTCAAGTCTTCCAATCTGTGTAGGGCTGACAGTGAGGATGGCCAGGGCATACTCGATGCGTGAAAGCACAAGTCCTTGGAACAGAAGTAATAGCAGTCTTTGCTCGATATTGGCAGTCGCCATGACTCTCATTGCTGCTATCTCAGAGCTAGAAATATCATTTGCGAGCTACCGCATACAGGAGCCATGAGAAGCAAATACCTATGCGAAATAATGGAAATGCGCAAAGAAAATTATGACATAGTGTATTTGGATGAAACCTGGATCAATGCGCACCACACAAGTGAAAAGGAATAGCAATAAGTGGATGGAAAGATAAAGCGATTTGTGCCCAGTAGTAAAGGACTGCATTTGGCCATAGCCCATGCTGGTAGTACTTAAAATGGCTTGCTACAGAATGCTGAACTCGTGTTCGTATCAAAGCACATAGACAATAGGGTTTGATTATCCATCCATCCATCATGTGCCATGCCGGTAAGCGTGGGCGGTCATGTTCTGCCATCTCACTCGATCACCAGGGTCGTGGATCAGCTCCGTGTTTCTGTCTCGACCATGCCACAAGGCCAAGCCATCCAGGTAATTGCTTCTAGGTCTTCCCCTTGGTCTGTTCCCCTCGATCTTACCAGTTGTCACCAAATTCTGCAATCCATTTCTTCTCATAACATGCCCAAAAAATTTTGACTGTCTACGTCTAATTTCTCTAATCAATTTACGATCTTCATTTGTTTCTTGAAGGACTTGTTCATTGGTCTTTCTGGCTGTCCATGGTATTCTTTGCATTTCCCTCAGAAACCACATCTCTACAGCCATCAGATGTTTTTCAGCCTGACTGCTCATTGTCCACGCTTCACATCCATATAAAAGTACAGGTTCAATGTAGCATCTCAACACTCTTTTTCTCGTTTCAATTGACATCTTTTTATTGGTCAATATGTTTTTCATCTTGCTAAAGGCTACCTTTGCCATGGCGATTCTTGTTCTAATCTCTTCAAGGCATCTCCCATCAGATGTTATTACTGTTCCGAGATAATTGTACCTGCTCACTTGTTGAAGAATATTCCCATTTACTTGTATATTACATTGTGGTATTTCGTCCTTCCTAGTGACGACCATAGTCTGTGTCTTTTTACAATTTAATTCTAACCCTAGTTGTTCACTGTGTGTAACAATCGCATCTACTAACTGTTGACGGTCTGGAGTCACCTGGTGCGCATGACTATCCCTACCGGGCGAGGCTGCTCCTATGGAGCACCCATTTACGCCGTTTCTCTGATTATCGATGATTTCACACAACATGATTTTCTTGGCATCTGTTAAGAAGGTAGTTTGCCATTGCTTTCCTTCCCAGCAGTGACCATACTGGTCAGTGACCGTAGCCATTGTCTCCTCAAAATAGAGATCCTCTGCCTACCGTCGTGAAGGTGGAGATCATAACCTACAACTATCTGTTGGCTGTTCTCCATCTTCATCCACCACCTGCACCCATGGCGTCACGTAACCCTGATCGGGGGGCTAAACGGGTACTCCACCTTGCCCAAGGGTGTCCCGTAGGCTAGCGGAGGGAAGGAGGCGCCTTACTTCTCCTTTGATAGGGGATACCTCTACCCCGCTACCCGTATCTTTATATATCTCATAATGAGATAAATGGTAATGTATTTAGAGATTGGCTCAAGAATACAGTGCTTCCTTCCCTAGATAGACCGCCTTGTCTAATTATGGACAATGCATCATATTACAATGTTTTTGCCTAAGAAGACAAAATACCCACGGCATCGAGTACAGATGAAACAATTAAGATATGGCTCCGAAAGGAAAACATACCATTTCCAGAAACGTATTTCAAGCTAGAATTGTTGTCTCTTGTAAAATAGACGCCAATAAGCGAGAGATATCAAATCGAGAAGTTGATAGAAGAGCATTTCCATAGGTGCTTGAGACTTCCGCCGTACCATTCTTCTTCTTCTTCATTCATCCGGAGTTTTTTCTTTGTCCGGACGTGATTGCGTTGTGCCTGTTTATAGCAGAGCTGCGTTCTTGCGCCATTAAGCCGACACATCCGACTTCTGCGGGCATTTGTTGTCCGGGTTAACCTTCCCGGTGGTTTCGTAAGACGTTTGACTCGCACTGTTGTGGTGTTATTCCCCCATCTCAGCTGGCCCATTTAGAACAGTCAAAGACATAACGGTCAGCCCTCAAGGGAAGGCAGGGGCAGACCATCGGCATTCCCCGGCCTCCAAGGAGGGTTTCATAATTGCAGAGCCGACACATAGCGCTCTGGTACTGGGCTCATCCAAGTAATCGTCACGTCATGCACATGACTGCTTAGCTTCACTTCCGTATATTGGGCCCTCCGTTCACCACAGACAGTTCCTCCGGAAACCAGAAGAATGCATCTGCAGATAACATCCACATAGTGAGCTTTCAATTCGGACTTTCCACGTAATGGATTTGCTATCCAAGCAATATTCCATTTCATGCCTCTGGGACACATTTGTTACCGACATACTTGTGGTATGAAGTATGGTAGTCTAAGTACTTCTTGATACACCTTTAGATGTCAACCTGAATGTAGTTAAAGTAAGCTGCGGTCAACTTTAGCTTGTTGATATCTCCATAGAGCTTGTCCTCAAATGAAGCAGGTGTAGGGCAAAATATCTTTCTTTGTTCTGCATATATTGGGCACTCCTGCAACAAATGTTTAGCTGTCATTTTATCAGTTCCAAAATTACATTCATCGGTATCTCCTATCTTTAGTTTATCGAACAAGTGGTATTTCAGCCTGTTATGTCCTGTGCGGAGTCTGAAGTTTGCTACTTTTTCTCATCGGTCGAGTTTGTAATATGCATCATCCTTCTGGTGGCCTGGATGATCTGATTCCCATTTGGTTCTATACGTGCTTTTTATAAACCTCTTTGCCTCATTATAGGTTATGTCTATGTCAGGCTGTGGTAGTCGTCCGCCCTCTTTTGCTAGTCTGTCAGCCTCTTCATTTCCAGGTATACTGCAATTTGATGAGTTCCACTGTATTACAACTTTTTGGTATTTCTGACATAGTTCATAGAGCGCTGCTCTTAGGTCTGCTAGTTCTGTGCTGTTTTTGCTCTTCAGTACTGAGACAGCTGACTTTGCATCTGTGAAGATAGCCATTTGCTTCGCTTTATTTTCTTCCATCAAGAGCATTTCTGCTGCAGTTTTCAAAGCTTCTACCTCTGCTTTGAAGTTAATTCAAAATTTTCCAGTTGCCACCGACTGTGTTTTTTCCACTCCATTTTTTAAATTTAGGAGAATTCCACCTCCTCCATTTTCTACTGAATTTTTGGCTGATCCGTCTGTATATGCATTGGTCCAATTACTACTTGGGTAATGTTCTTTTATGTAATGCTTTTATGTAATGTTCTGTTTCATTCTGAGTGTTCTTTTTCTCAATACCAGGAATGTTTTCTATCATCTCAGGCAGTTGCTGCTGTCTCCATGCTGGGAACTTGTGTGCATTGTAAATGGGTTTGACTGTTGATATGTTAAGTATAAGATCTGCCCTAATATTTCGTTTTGCAGTTTATACAAAATTACTACACTTCAGTCTGCCCTTTTCAAAACCATTAAACCTGTTATACATAGGGTGGTCTGTCAATCTTCTAATTTTTCTGCTTGTTGCTGGGCTCTGCTATTTCTTCTATCCTGCATTGGTTGTAAACAAGTGATCTTTTCTAGTTCATTAATAAGCGTTGTCTTAAGGCTTCCAGTTATGATTCGCATTCCTTGATTTTTCACTCTACTCATTTGGTTAAAGTTTGACTTAGCTACTGTTGCCCAAGCTGCGGTGCCATATTCCAGTACTGGCCTCACCCGTCCAGTATATAACTTCTTGAAAACTTACCAAAAAAAAAAAAAAAAAAAAAAAAAAAACGCACTTCTGAACGTAACACTAATATCATATTAGATTAGGCAACAGCTGTGAGAGGCTGGCTAAACCAGACATGGGTAGCCGATTTGGTGTGAAACCAAGCAGTAAACTAGGGTATGCCTACCCAGCATGTGAAGACAGGATTCGGCAGACTGCGCGGAAGAAATCATTCCTGATTCAACGGGCAAGACGGCGTTTACCTGCAAGCGTTGTGGGACGTAATGAGCACGGCAAGGCACGTAGAGCGACCTGGTCATCCACTGCACCTGTATTCGTCTCCAGTCGTCTCGACTTGTCTTGCCACTGGACTCAGATGGACTCAGGCGAGAGAGTGAGTTCGACGAATTGCGCAACTCTTCCTCACTTTAATCCAAGTCATCGCGCAAGTCATTCTTCATCCAACGTCATATATACAACCACCGAGGCATCTCCTTGCTTTCAATTTCAGGGAAGATACTCGCCATAATTCTTCTTAATCACCTCACAGCCCATCTCGATCAAGGTCTTCTTCCTGAGAGTCAATGTGGCTTCAGAAAAGAACGTGGAACTGTTGACATGATTTTCGCTGCAAGGCAGCTGCAAGAGAAATGTCAGGAACAGAACTGCGAAATGTTCACCACTTTCATTGACCTTACCAAGGCTTTTGATACAGTCAGCAGAGAAGGACTGTGGAAGATTATGGCAAAATATGGCTGTCCACGAAAGTTTGTCCAATTAGTGCGGCTATTTCATGATGGCATGCAGGCAAGAGTACAGGAAAATGGTGAACTGTCTGAGCCCTTTCCTGTCACCAATGGAGTGAAGCAAGGATGTGTCCTGGCACAAACACTGTTCAGCCTCATGTTTTCAGCCATGTTGATGAATGCCTTCGAGAACGACGACATTGGAATAGACATCAACTACCGTATGGATGGAAAGTTATTCAATCTCAGAAGGCTGAAAGCTAAAACCAAAATTAACAGCGACACCGTCAGAGAGCTCCTGTTTGCTGATGATTGCGCTCTATACGCCAACTCAGAGGCGGACATGCAACATAATGTTTCAGCTTTCTCACATGCCTGTGCCAACTTTGGACTCAATATCAACTTGGAGAAGACTGTAGTTATGTACCATCCAGCTCCAGGGAATAATCACATTGTGCCGAATATCAAAGTGAATGATCATAGACTAAGTGTTGTGGAC
This sequence comes from Cepaea nemoralis, assembly GCA_014155875.1. NCBI lineage: Eukaryota > Metazoa > Mollusca > Gastropoda > Stylommatophora > Helicidae > Cepaea > Cepaea nemoralis. Next base: position 42,997 of record JACEFZ010015188.1, read on the forward strand.
AAATTCACCTATCTTGGCAGCACTGTCTCACAAGCTGTCACAATTCATGACGAAGTGAATGCAAGAATCTCCAAGGCCAGTGTGGCCTTTGGCAGACTGTACAAGAAAGGATGAGACAGAACTGGAATAAGCCTGCAAACAAAGCTAAAAGTCTACAAAGCAGTTGTATTATCTACACTGCTATATGCTTGTGAAACCTGGACTGTTTATCAGCGACACGCTAGGAAATTAAACCACTTCCACACAGTCTGCCTAAGGAAGCTACTGAAGATTAAATGGCAAGACAAGATTCCAGACACTGAAGTCCTAGAAAGAGCATCCATGCCCAGTATCCACACTCTACTGATGAAGAATCCGATTCGCTGGGCTGGTCACTTGACTCGCATGCCAGATCACAGGCTCCCTAAACGAATATTTTACAGCGAACTGCGTTGTGGTAAACGCTCCCAAGGTGGCCAGAGGAAACGCTTTAAAGACACTCTGAAAATCTCACTGAATGCTTTTGGAATTCATCATGACACCTGGGAGGCTGCAGCCAGAGACCGAAATTCGTGGCGTGCATCATTACGCAAGGGTGCAGTCATATGTGAGGCAACCAGGACTGCAAGAGCTGTGAAGAAAAGGCAGGACAGAAAAACCACTGCAGGAAATCCTCCTCCAGAAACGTCAAGCATTCTTTGCCCACATTGTCAAAGAACATTTCGAGCCAAAATAGGCCTTATATCAGCCATCTTAGTACCCACGGCTCCATATCTTCAACCCCACTGGATGAAATGAATGGTCACCATCATTCTTGATGGACAAACAACAACAACAACAACAACAACAGATTAGGTAATTTTAGAAAGTTCCCCTTATCGGGGGGAAATATTTTAGAGTTACAACTATTTTTTCCTTTGTGCGCATAACACATTTGTGCGGTGTGTGTGTGTGCTCTATTTCAACTGGGCGTGACCTGTGTTACCTGAGAACGTGGACCAACCAGTCTACAATTTTACATCCAGCGCGGTATACGGTAAACTACACAGTTCAGGTAGCCTCGTGCTGTCTGTAACAGGGCTGGGAGCGGCAGTAAAATGCACCCCGACTCTAATCTCCAGCCCTTTGTTGGGCCCAGCTGGTGTCCCCGAGGTAAACATAACGGACATTTACCGTTTCGAAATACCTACACGCTGGTTTGTGAACCTAATACAGGTAGCATACAACCAGAAGTATCAAGAACTACATGGAATGAAACTGAAGGTCGCGAGTTGCGATCTTGAAATAGAGATCCAGCACGTGGAAAAGGAAAAAGAGCTGGTGAACATCCACTGGTTGCCGAATACCATGAGCCGCGAGGCTTTCAAAGAGTTTGTCGGAATGGTAACAAGCGACAAAGACGCCGAAGTATTCAGACTGAAATATAATGCGGGGAAGCGGGGTACTTTGTGCAACCCAACTCAAGAAGTGCCGCATTATGCTAGGTTAACCCTTTTACTCCGACCCGACCGAAAAATCGGCGAAGACGTCACCACACGGTCGTACCGACAAAGCAATTCGGCCGATTCCTTCGACCCCGTTGTAAGAACTGCTTTAAATTGGTTTTCTTTTAATAGACAGGCCAAGCAAATGCTGCCTTGTAGCCGTCAGCCATTTTACTTTGCAAAATGGCAGCTTACAGCACGCGTTTCTAACAGAGGGATTTAAATTTGTGAGTTTTAACGCAGATAACCAGATTTTCGTGGATTTGTGATTTCTAGAATGGCCAGCTTTGAACCCGAAGAAGTGCTAGCTTTGTCGAGCTCTGATAGTAGCGATTTTGACAGTTCAGGACTGTCAAATAATGCTTGTAGTGATACGGAAAGTGCGGATGAGGATTCAGACCTCGTGTTCCCGTGGTTTAGGTGAATTAGGACTAAAGAGGATCGTGTTGATCCATATCCATTCATGGAGATGTCCGGACCATCAATTTGGGCTACCTATATGCCCCACCAATTATGCATTTGGAGTTGTTTCTCACACTCAATCTTATTAAATTGTTTATGAAAGAAACAAACAGATATGCCAGGCAGTTTCTAGATAGTGGAGTTCTCAATATTAGAAGGTCTGTGGCTCACAGTTGGGTTGAGGTTGAGGTTACTGCGAATGAAACGAGGGCCTTCGTAGCTATAATTCTCAACATGGGTTTGGTTCAATGTGCAACAAATGTCAAAAGGGACTTCATGGTTGTTGCTTTTCTAAACATAAGTGTTCAAAATTATTCTAAAGTGGTGTAGGCATTCAGTGAGGAAATATTAGGTGAGTACCATTGTTTAAAAATGTATTTTATTACAAAATATTATGATGTTATTAAATATTAAATTTTTCACAAAATGCTAATGAGGTCACCAAATTTGCATAAACCTGAACAAAATAACTTCAATCATACACAGAAATAAACTTTAGTTTATCATCTTTGAGAATATATATATACTTGTATATACCTATATAGGGGTATAAAATTTTTTTTTGAATTTATATAATTGTCACTTCAGTCATGTCTGTACTCCAAATAATGGCTCCGTCTTCTTCAGAGGGAAACCTAAATTTGGCCCAATGTTGTTCCGTTCTAAAAGGGTTAAACATCCCTGGAATAATCGGTAACAACCACCGTATCCTCTTCACGATGCCAGGGCGCAGAACAACGTCCCCAAACTGTGGTCTGGAGGACCACTGGGCCAACAGGTGCCCGAGCCGAAGACTGCGGCCAAAGGTTGATGAAAACACGCTGGAAAACTTTCCGCCGAAGTTAGAAACAAATAGCCAGCAGCCGCCGACAAAATCACGAGAACAAGTGGAAACCACAGTTGAAACCATAGCGCTGAAGACAACACTAATGCCCACGCCAGTACCAACACCACTCGAGACTGACAACACTAATACCTTGGCCACAAACGACATTACAACACAAAGAACAAATCAACAAAAGGAACAAGCCAGAAAAACCAAACCCAAATCCAAATCACCTACCACCCCAAATACGCACCCATCCCCAACCCCGACCAAGGAGAAAAACCTCAGATGAACGGAAGCCCATTAAAAATGACGAAGCGGCAGACAAAGATGGTTTCATTAAAGTGGTTCATAACAAGAAGCGCAATAGAATGCAGAAAAACGCAGAAAACAGCAATAGTAAAGACGACGATTCTCCAATTGCCACACCAAAAAAAGTGAACAAACCAGACAGCCCCACAATAAGGACAAACAATCAACGACAGAACACAGAGGAAGAGGACAACATATCTGTAAGTCATTTATTTATTGCCATTGACACTGAAGAAGAAGAGAACTCGGGAATGTCCAAAACGCACTGAACAGCTATATGCAGCATATTTGTTTTACTACCTTTAGTAATGTCAATTGTCAAGTTGCACGCAATATATTTTTTAATATATATTTGTGATGGGTGACGACATAAAAATAAAATGTTTAAATATATCTGGTATACGCACAAAACAACACATTTGCACACTCATACACACATACAAACCAGATTTCATCCTGCTACAAGAGACAAATATTCATTCAGATATACATGGCGCATAAATCACAACACAATTAGGATTGAGACACGCACACTTCAGTTTGGCCGTCCAAAACATAGGTTCTGGGACAGCCATACTACAAACATCAGATAGGTGGAACATTTTAAAAACAAATCGGGATAGCCAGGGTAGAATCAGCATAACACAGATAAGTAACACCTCACACACATATACCATTGTCAACATACATGTGCCACTAAATGACAACTACCAGCCACAATTTTATTAAGAACTAGACACACTACTCACACATACATACAGACGACAGAACATGATACTCTGTGGAGATTTCAACTGCGTCTTACAGGCATTGAATATAATAGGCGGAGAAATGAAGACACAGGTGAGGAGAAAGGAAGGAGAAAGTACAACACAGTTAGAAACTCTGCAAAACATTTTAGGCACACACAACTTAATAGACACATTCAAACACAAACATCCAAATTAGCGAGAAACAACCCACACAAATAAAACACACCACACAGCAAGAATATTAGATAGGATATATATACCTGCAACACACCACACAGTAAACATTCAGCACCTATAAGAGACATTACAGTACACAGACCACAAAACCATATTAGCACACATCAGTACAAGCAACATAAACACACAGATAAACAAACGTTCAACACATCGGAAAATTAACAACACACTTCTTAAGAATACAGAATATGAGAAATACATAGCACAACTTTTACACGCATATACCGACCACATACCGACTGATAACATCGGACAATACTGGGACCTACTGAAAAATAAAATACGAAGCAGAACTCAACACCTAGCATCCATCATACACAAAAACAGATCTGACAAAACAGATGGACAACATTGCACCACATTTAAACACACTAGAAGAACAATTAGAGCAGCACCAACAACACAAATATCTAGGCGCTCTCCTTAGAACAAAACTAACCACAATCACGCAAGAGTCCGCCAGTAAACACTATTTAGCAATTGAACAGAATTTACACCACAACAGACAAATAGAAAAAATAATAGACATGCAAGGCAACACACAAACAGAACCAGCGCAAATAACAGAAGATTTCAATCAATACTACACACACCTACGTACAGCAGAGACAGTAGACACACAGACACAAGACAATTTTCTAAAATACTGTAAACAGCTGTTAGATGCAGATATAGACACACTAGACACAGAACTAACACTAGCAGACATACGCACTCAGCAAAATGAACAAAGACAAAACACCAGGACCGGACGGCGTGACTGTAGAATTCTACCAACATTTCTTTCCTATCTTAGGTGGCCTTCTTCTTAAAGTATATCAAGACGCCTTTGACAAAGAACGACTACCAGACAGTTGCAACATGTCATACATAACACTTATACCTAAAAACAACACAGATAGGACACAGATGAAAAATTACAGACCCATATCTCTATTCAACACAGACTATAAAATATTAACAAAAGCACTGACCCACAAACTGAGATCCTTTATGTCAACACTAATACACCCAGACCAACAATGCGATGTACCACATAGAAACATTCACCAGCATACACATTGTACTAGAGACATCATCACATACACACAGGAGAAAGACTGTCAGGCCTCTCTTTTGTCCCTAGACCAGGAGAAGGCCTTTGAAAGAATTTCTCACTCCTATCTACACAAGACATTAACACAATGCAATTTAGGCCAGTACTTTGGGAGGTGGATAGCGATCTTGTACCGGAATCCTGAGAGTAAGGTGCTGGTTAAGCACACACTCACTGCGGGGTTCCGGCTCACAAGATCGGTGAGGCAAGGATGTCCTCTGTCGCCCATCCTATATGTGCTGGTTTTAGAACCAATACTAGAAGCAATTAGGCAAGACACCAACATCACAGACACATTCATACCAGATGGAGGAGAGCGGATGTTGCTTGCATACGCAGATGACACCGCTTTCTTCCCCGCAAACAACACATTCGTTACAAATATACTCCACACTTTTACACAGTTTGGTAAGGGGGAGTGGGGCAAAATTAAACATACAAAAGTCACACATAATGGGTCTCGGTAAATGGCGAAACAAAGCAGACTTTCCTTCCGACTTAACAGCTACAGACAACATCAAACTATATGGGATAACATTTCCTAACAACTCCCAACAGATACACGCACAGACATGGAAAAACCTCACACAACAAATTATAGACACGCTACGCAGATACAAATATAAGACATCCACACTATTTGGTAGGAGCATCATAGTTAACACATTCATCATCCCCAAAATCATATATTTAGTCACAGTGCTAGATTCTCCTAAACAGACAATCACAGACATCAACAAACACATCAGACATTTCATCTTCGGCAGCACAATTCATTGTATACAACACAAGACACTCATACAGGACAAGAAACAAGGAGGAATAGCACTGCAAGACATACACACACAAATACAAGCACTTAGAATTCAACACATAGGACACATACTCAGTCAACCAGAACAGCACCCTACTAGCACTCTATTACATAGCACTCAGACTGCAACACCTTAGGAGAATACAACTAAATACACCACACCACTTTGGAACACCACCCGCATTCTACAAATCATGTATACAAGCACTTCAATGAAACGTACAATTAATACATCAAACAACACACCAGGTTTACAAATACCTGATTAAACAACAAGCACCTCACTACAACTCAGAATAAAAAGAGGACAAAAATATTACATACAGGACTACACACGCACTTTCACTAATCTTCACAATTCACACATAAAACCCAAAGCCAGAGAAATTATGTACCGATTGATTTTTAGTATGACGCCCACTTCGGAACGACTAGCACACAGGTTAAAACAAATAGCCCCATGTCAACTCTGCAGACGGAACATACAGGAAACCGAAGATCACATTTATTACACATGTCCAACAGTCCAAGCCGCACTAGACACACTGAGACAACTCATTGAAACATTCACTAAACAGAAAACAGATATGTACAAAGCAATATTTTTAAACACTATTCCTAAACTGGATGTTTGTTGACTGCACTAGCAGAATATAGGTATCTGGTTTGGTCCTTTAGAAATGCAGCAACTTACAATTTTAAAACTTTTAGCTCACTTATAATACTGCACGCGTTTCAAAATAAAATCACACAAATATTCACAAACACATTGACATAACGAAATAAAACCAGCTTATCAATTTACTCAATTGATTACTCATAATATGTATGATTGTGGACATGCACACATATATGTGTACGCTTGTATGGTAGAATGTAAAATATAGAATATGAATATAGAGGTATATCTTAGATGTTTATCATATAATACTGACTCTCGATTGTCTTGAAAGACGGTAGTTGGTTTCTGCTGCAAGGCATACAATCTAAAACCTATAGCAGTTTGAACTGGAGTTTCCCAGATCAGTCCCTGCTGTGGAAATTTTAGAATGTGTGTGCGCCTCGCCTGTAGCTATATTTGCAAATACTTGGGAACACTTCTCACTAGGTTGTAACGAGCATTGGAGAGCGCAGATAGTACACGCCGCAAATTATTCCCCAGGGTTCTTTGTAATCACAGACCCACCCCTCTCCTCCCCCCAAACAACTTTAAAGAGAGCGATATAGATCATCTGGCCTAGGAAAACAAAGGCTTTGTGAAAACTGGCTGCGTGTCCTTTGTAAGACCCTGCGACCGGCCCTGGCGTGTTAGTGGCTGGTGGTCACTAGGCATGTTTGCGTTCAGCAGTTTGCCCTTTGCCTAAATTCAACATGATCTCAAAGCAAAAATATAAACATAGTTGTAGAATACAAAGGCCAACATGTATGGTAGTTGTACATGGGTAGCCAAGTATGGGTGAATTCGTGTAGGTGTTTATGTAAATATACTTATGGCTTTGTGTTGATATACAGGTATTTATATGAATAGATGCATAAGGAAATCCCCCCCCCCCCCCCAAATAATAAAAATAAATAAATTGGGAAGCCACTATTTAAATGGAATGACAATGTAAAGATAATTGCCCAAGATCACGGCAATCAATGTACTATTGTCTCCAGAGAGCAAGAGATATATCAAGACAGAATGTGTGTGTGTGTGTGTGTGTGTGTGTGTGTGTGTGTGTGTGTGTGTGAGAGAGAGAGAGAAAGAGAGAGAGAGAGAGAGAAGAGATAGTGTGAAAGAGAGAGAGAGAGAGAGAGAGAGAGAGAGAGAGAGAGAGAGAGAGAGAGAGAGAGAGAGATGGACAGGTGTAACATGCATTCCACTTGTGGAGATGGAAATGAAACGATGAATGTGTGTTTACATGCACTATCCCATAAATGTCATATTATCATAACTGTATATGCATGTATTTGTTTTACTAACGCATGTGACACATAACACTAACAAACGGCAACGCTCTGTAATATACATAAACAAAGAAACACCCATTACACCTTGTAAATATACATTGCTTAGTATGCATTAAACGTTGGAATGGGGTTCTTCCTGAGCACATTTCTGTGCGGAAAACCCTTGAATAACATTAAGAAAGAAATGAGAAAAAAAAAAAACATGAGTATCTGTAGGCCAGATAATTGACAGGGAAGGAAATATACAAGTCGAGCCACAACAAATAGCCTTAGCCTTTGAAGATTATTATAAGAACCTTTACACAGAGGAAACACACAGGCGCACGTATAAGAACATTTTATGAAATTTACAAAACAACTCACAGAGGAACAGAATCTAACACTAAATACTGAATTAACACTAACAGATATAACATAAGCGGTTCACGGAATGCAGAAGGGCAAATGGCCTGGCCCTGACGGTATTACCGATTAATTCTATTAGTTTTTCTTTCCTCTTCTAGGTCCCTTTTTACTAGCAGTATTCTCTGAATCTTTCCCACAAACATGAACTCCCATCCAGTTTAAACACGTCTTACATCACTCTTATTTCCGAAGGAGAACACCGACAACACACTTTTAAAGAGTTACAGACCGATCTCGCTTTTAAACGTAGACTACAAGATTTTAACAAAGGCTTTGACGCATAAGTTGAAACCAGTAATGGAATCTCTCATTCATGAAGACCAGCAATGTAGTGTACAACACCGGAATATCCAGCAACACACACACTTCATAAGGGACATCATCGACTACACACATCTGAAAAACTGTCAGTCCTCAATTTTCTCTTTAGATCAAGAAAAAGCATTCGACAGAATATCTCACTCATACCTCCATAAAACTCTCTCACACTGCAACGTGGGAAATTATTTTCTGACATGGGTCAACATTTTATATTTGAAACCGGAAAGTCGGATTCTATTAAACCATACCCTAACCAGTTCTTTCAGGTTGACTAGGTTAGTGAGACAGGGATGTCCCTTGTCCCCATTATTATACGTTGTCGCTCAAGAGCCACTTCTAGAAAAGATACGACAGGACGACAATGTCAGGGGTACGTTCATACCAGGGAAGGGTGAACAAAAGCTGCGTGCTTATGCGGACGATACCATTTCTTTCCGACAAATGAAAAATCTGTTCATATCATTTTGGAAACGTTCTCGTTTTTTGGCAAAGGGAGTGTGGCAAAATTAAACGTCCAAAAATCTACTATAATGGGCTTAGGCAAATGGCAAAATAAAGCGGATTTTCCATTTGACTTAACATCAAACAAGCTTATAAAATTGTACGGAATAGTCTTCCCATGTCAACCAAATCAGACACACAAAGACACATGGCAAAATCTAGAGAAGAAAATAACAGATATGTTACAGAGGTACAAATACAAAACAACCACCATATTTGGTAGAAGTACCATTATTAATACATATATAATTCCAAAAATAGTATATCTGTGCACAGTCCTAGATCTCCCACGCCAGACTGTCACAAACATAAACAAAGAGATTAGACGCTTTGTGTTTTTGTTTGGCAGCACCACCATCTACAGTATCAAACATACTACACTCATGCAAGGACAACAAAGATGGAGGTATCACCCTCCAAGACATAACAACCAAAAACAAAAACGTAGGATCAAACACGTAGGCAAAATCCTACAACACTCAGAAAAACACCCTTTAGCACACTATTACATTGGAATTAGGCTATCGCATTTAAAACCTATTAGGAATACATCCTCACATTACTTTGGCACTCTCCCAACATTTTACACAACATGTATGTCAGCCATTAAAGGACACGAACAATTACTACACAAGAAAACACATACAATCTACAAGCATTTAGTTAAACTACAGTCAACTCCAGATACACCTCAGAATTAAAAGAGGACATAGATATTTCATAAAAGATTATACCTAAACTTTCTCTAATATTCACAACAAGCAGATTACCCCAAAAGCAAAGGAAATTACATATAGGCTTGTTTACAGCATGACCCCAACAACAGAGAGAACAGCAAAAATAACTAAACAAATACTACAGTGTCAGCTTTGTAGAAGGAATGTCCCAGAATCAGAAGACCACATCTATTACGAATGCAAAACAATCATGCCAACAAGAAATCTCCTACAAAACATCCTAAACATTTTATGCGAAAACAAAGAAAGATGTTACAAAGCATTCATGATAAACTCCATTCCTTACTCCACACAAGACATCCACACAAAGCACTTGTTCTATTGGCAGAGTACAAAACATCTCATATGGACCCTTAAGAAACAAAGAATTATACAATTACAGAACAATCAACAAAAAAATTGTCCAACAACTTTAACAACAAAATGTCTCAAACATTCTAACCTTAGCCCCACAAGCGCACATCCGTAAGAAAAATTTTTCCGAAGACAGCACATATTACAGAAGAAGCAAATAACTTGTTTCAAACAAAGGATACCACAACTGTAAATGTGTTTATTGATTTGGGATTAATAATCTTACAATTATATTATTATTATTTTATTATTATTATTATTATTATTATTATTATTATTATTATTATTATTATTAATACGGTTTTTTACTACTGTTACCATTATTATTAATTGTCCCATTTTTTATATTTGAATGTGCAAAATGAAATTTTTTAACTCCCCGATGTGTCTCCACCTTGCCGAGGTGGGGGAGCACTGATCCCAAGCGCTGTGCCAGTGGATTTAAACTACATATTGGACAGCTCTTTGATAGGGACCAGACTAAGAGAGACAAAACCTGCTGCTCTGCAGGTAGACTGAGGTAGCAGTCAACATTTAAACTCAGGCGCACGAAGCCACAAACTTGGGCCAGACATTTACAAAAAGGCCTTCACCTTAGAGATGTAGCTGAGCGCCTCTACGCTACTACCCTTGGATGAGAGAGCCGGGCCGATACTCACCTACGATAAATGTAGGTGAGATACTGAGCACGCTACATGCCCAGTTCAGAACTTGTCCGAAGGCACTAAACTGGGGGGTATGAGGGATCCCGGATGAGAGGGCCTGGTCGTTTCTCGCTCACTGCTGTACGGATTAGGTGCTGAGCCGGCAACACATGTAGCCTACCTCGTGAGCGAGCACTAAAGTTGGAAAAACACTTCGGTCGACGTTCCGAGAAAGTCTGTAAAAGTACTCATGGGGGTAAGTGTAGTCAAAGGTGGAAAATTGTCTCGATGACACGAATGGAACGCCTGGCTTGTGAATCTATTGCGTGGCAGCCTGAAGCAAAAGCTTGCTGGGTGGAAGTCGAAATAAGAGTCTAACTTGTCTAAAAACCGAGGAAGGCTAACCTCATTAACAATTCCCGCTGAAATCGGAAGTGCCAGCCACGGGGGGCAAAAAAAAATGGCACTACGCAATTACGTCCGAGTGAAATGTCTTCGTGACCGGAAAAGCTCTAACTAGTCTTCCCTCGTGCTAGGAACAGCTACCTAGTTCCGAATGCGCTCTTGTTTGGAACAGCTCTGACTAGGTAGTTTTCCGAATGTCCTTCGTGCCTGGAACAGCTCTGATGGGCACAAAAGACAAGCACTGTCTGAAAACCGAAAACTCGCTGAGTGGACACCGTCTGCCCGGGCCGGTTGGTTTGTGCGGGAACGGCCCGTGGTGAACCCAAATGCCCCAAAATATTGAAGTGAGGATTTAAAGCAGCCATGAGCAGGACGTGACGATTCCCCCGTGAGCCCAGTACCAGGGCGCTATGTGTCGGCCCTGCAACTATGGAAGCCACCTTTGGGTGGCGGAAAATGCTTTTGGACTGTCCCTGCCTTCCTTGAGGGATGACCGTTGTCTTCGACTGTTTCAAACTTGGCCAGCTGGGTTGTGGATGGTACCGCAAAAGTGAGATCTCCAGGAAGCTACCTGGTCAAAAAAGCCGCTAAAGCCGGAAGTTGGGAACACCCCAACCCCAACACTCCTGATGAACGCAAAGAAGAAGAAGAAGAAGAAATTTTTTGTGGAGTAGTCTGGTCGTTTGGCAGTAATATTGTATGCGAATCTGTTGTGTGTGGTTTGTGTGTGTTGGTGGGTGCTGTATTTGCACGCGCATGTATATAAGTGTGTGTGTGTGTGGTGGGTGGTGGGGTGGGCGCGCGCGATAGCCCTTTAAAACCAAAGGGGATACTTAAGTATTAAAATGATGTTATAGGTAATGATAGGTTTAAAAGAAAAAAAATGACCCTCATGTTAAACAAAGTAAAGAGCCTTTTAATACCCAATCAGCAAAGTGGCTTGTAGTGGAAAATTTTTAACCTTCTCATGTCTCTGAAACCCCCGTATTAACAGTTTTGAACCAATTTTAATGTTGTTTGCCCCTCAGAATGATGAGACCCTTTTTTTTCACCATGGGGGTAAAAAATGACTTGCGCTATGAATTTGGGTTAAATTGAGGAAGATTTTTGCAATTCTTTTTACTCAATCCTCGCCCGATCCATCTGAATCCAGGGGGGGACAAGTCAAGACGACTGGGGACGAATACGGGGCAGTGAATGACCCGGCGCTCTACGTGCCTTGCCGTGCTCATTACGTTCCCCAACGCTTTGCAAGGAAAAAAGCCCCCTCTTGCCCGTTTAAAGGAAATTTCTTTTGCGCAGTCTGTTGATCCTGTCTTCACATGCTGGG